>PVJA010024112.1:0-20000 GCA_004027025.1 Myocastor coypus
GGGTGCTGTTAATAATTACTTACAGAAAACAACCCTAAATCAGAATTGTTCCAGGCAACCCTGAACGTCTGGTGATTCTTTATTTGATAAAGCTCAGAGATTGTCACGGAAATACAAGTTGTGTTCTCTTTAATTGAGTTTGTAGCATTTGCAAAACAAAAAGTAACCAGTATTTCGGTATCTCACAGGTATTTTATAAGAGACAAGGATTTGGTAGTGTTACCATCTTATCGGTTTTCTTTATTTTCACGATATTTAAAATGCAACAGGCAATAATCTGGGATTGGGCGAAAAAGCCTAATTTTCTTGCAGTGAAGCCTTGTGGCACACAGCAGTTCCTCAGAGGCTGAAATAAAGAAGATTCTGAGCTTAAGATCAACCTGGAAAACTTAGCCAGATCTTGCAAGAGAAAATCAAAACAACAAAGGACATGGCAAGAATTTCTCTGAAAAGGGGCGATAGGGATGACTGGCACATCATGCAGATGTGCGTAGCCTTCCCATATGTGCATTTAATTTACATATTTACTTAAAAGCTTTGCTTTAGGACCAGCTAGGTAGATCAGCGGTCTAAAGCACCTGCTTAGGAAAGCGTAGGCAACCACAGTACCGCGGTTCAATCCCCAGTACCACATGCAACAGCCCCACCCCCCAGGACAAGGTGAGCTGGTCATAATATATAAAAAATAAATAAATAAACAAATAATAAAGCTTTACTATAGAGCACTTTTAGATCTCCAGAAAAACTGAGCATTTACAGCCTCTACCTTCCAAAGATACCCTTATTATTAGCAACCTGCACTGGAAGTGGTCTGTTGTTTATAATTGAGGGTCAATGCTAATACCTTCCTATGAACTAAAAAGTTCATATTTAGCTTTAAAGTACATTCTCTGTGCTATTCATGCTATGAATTTTGGTCTACAACTAATGATTTTTTTTCATCGCATTGATTAGCTCATCACTTTAAAATACCTGCCTGCTCCTTATCTATAGCAACTACTGATCTTTCTTCTGCCTCTGAATTTCTGTTTTTCAGCTAAGTTGCATAGTTGAAATCATGGCGCACATAGCCTTATGGGGCCACTTCACCTAATGACACGAATGTAAAGTTCCTCCTTTGTCTTCATGGCTTGCTGACTTTCTTGTTTTTATCTCTGATTAATACTCCACTGCATGGATGGTGACCATTTTTGCAAACCTTCCCTTATTCAAGGATGACTTGCTTTTCTTTCCTTTTTTTTTTTTTTTTTTGGTGGTACAGGGACAATTGAACTCAGGACCTTGTGTTTGTTAGGCAAGCACTTATCCCATTGATAAAGCTACCACAAATATCTGTGTGTAGGTTTTGCTGTGTAAATAAGATTTGGATTCACTCATTTATTTTTGTGAATTCTAAGGAGCACAATTTCTGAATCATCTATCAGAACTACATTTAATTTATATAAATTACCAGCTGTCTTTCAAAATGGTTATGCCATCTTGTGTTCCTACAAGTAATGAACGACAGTTTCTGGTGTCCTATGAGATATGGATAGTTATCATGAAAATCATGAGAAGTATTGAGAGGTACTCTGAGACTGGCAACAGCTAGAAACCTCTAACATTCTTAGACCTGTCAGGCAAAAGAAGAAAAAACAGGGCTCACAGAATTCAAAGGGAACAAGAGCCACAAAGCAGGTGCCAGGTGCTAGGAGCCACAACCATGGATGGGTACCTGGATCCAACAGCAGGAAAAGCTGAGTGGAAGCAGGAAATCAACATCCTGGTCTCTTTCTCCTCCTTCCCTCTGTACCCTTGCCAGGGTCTCCTACTAGTGGAGCAAGGGAGAAGTTAAAGAACAGGAGAGGCCACATGATTTGTCTGGGAAGAGTTCACTGCAGAGGACACAGTGGGCGTGGAAGGCAGTCATTACATCCAGCAGGTGGGAGTGAGAGTGAAGGTTGGGTGTTGCAGGTAAGCATTGCACGGTTGTGGCCAACATAGCATAGTAAGCAATAATGTGTCCATGACAGCTTGTTGGGAAGGCTCTAGACAATCAACGCTATTTTTTTTCAGCAAAGTACACAACTGAGTCGTTAAGCTTTGGAGATGAGGGAGCCTTATCCTTATCTATTGGTTATTGTGGTTAATGACACTGCCTTTGTGTGATTGCTTCCAGATGAACCTCCATTGGAATCCAAAGTCTGTTCTCTGATGCTGCACAAAGTTTTACGGTCAGCAGCCCTGTTTCTTGTAAGCCTCTTAGCAATCCTTTCCCTTATGATCCCTTTTTCAAAAGGAAATCTTGAAACTCCCTTTTGTCCCAGCAAGTAAACAATTTTCCTATGAATGTGAAAAACAAAAACAAGTCAGCATTTGTTGTCTTCATTTCTTTTTCTGTTTGATATAGAGTCCTCCAGGAAACAAGCCAGGGAGGAGGTGGCAGGCTCCTCTTGTCCTAGATCAGCACTTCTCATCCTCGGTACATGTTGACGTCTTGACCTGCAGCACTGTCTGTTGTTGGGACCTGTTCATTTTACAGATGAATATTTAGTAGCATCCCGTATTAGGTTCAGTAGATGTCAGCATCCTTTTTCCTGATTACAACCATCAAAACCATGTGTCTTCTAGAGGCAAAATCTCGGCCACCGCTACCCTCATGCTTAAGAATCAGTGTTGTGGTCAAAGGGAGGCACCAACTTCTGTCTGTGCTATTTCCATGGTAATTCAACACCAATCTCTATCCCTTGACATAGATATGTCTGTATGTTTTAGTGAACCAAAAAGTTGAATCCCAACTGGTTGTTGTACAATGTTGCCTTCTAGAAAATTCTATGGGAAGGAGGTATCTGTCCTTTCTGACCCAAGCTGTCTTCCTTACTCTCTTCCCCATTTTACTCACACTCATATAGTACCTGGTTCATACTTAACACTTAGTAGATCTCACAAGAATGGCTGGGTGATTGGAAAAGATACTTTTTGACGACAACTAGAATAAAAAAGATTTGGCCATTCTGGTACACAATTGGCAAAACACTAGACCTTCTTCAGGTCACAAGTTCTCCAGCTGGTAGCCTCTCATCTTTATCATATGTTCCCAGTGGTTCTTGTTTATTACATGTTGCTTTCTAAACATAGAATACAGCAATTTTCATCTTTTTGGTCCTGACCTTCCAGTGTTTTTAGAGGGAACGAGTCTTCAAATTGCCCAACCTCCTTTTACATCAGAGTCAGCTCTGCTTATTTACTTATTTAATATCCCACTTCATTCCTAAAAAGGTTTGAAGGAGACTGAAGAAACTGAATGGCACGGGTCAGTGAAAAGAAACTAGAGACGACATTCCCCAATTCAGCACTATTTTCTGAAACAATGTCAAGCCCTTACAAGGATGGGAAAATAACGAAGCCACATACTGTGAAAGTCAAGGATTCTCTCTTAGGGAATAAGTGTCCTCGAGCTACTGTCCTCACAGTACATTTGTGAGCTTAGCAGTTTGGAATGTCAACAGAAAGGGTGATTAGGGGCCCAGGCCTGCAGGAGGTTTCGCGCGGCTTGGTGAACTCATTGATCAGTGCAAGTGGAGGAGATGACGTTGGAAGCTGTTTGGAAGGAATGTGCAAACTAACCACTTCAAATTACTATGCATGTGAGATTTCCCTTTCCTAGACAATAGACAAGTTACAACCAAGAACCCAGACTGAACAGAGCTTCTGAGTATAGTGCCATGCAGCTAGAGGCATGAGAACCTGTTTGATAAATGATGAAAGCCTCTGCTGCCTGTCTTTCAACATCTCTCAGGAATAAACCTTCCAGTCAGTCAGTTCAGCCAGGGAGATGCAGTTTGTCATTTTATTTATAATAGACTTCAAGGCCAAATCCGGACTCAAATTTTTTTGTACCTTCATCAAGGTTTACTTATGGGAGGAAAGAAGGAAGAAGGAAGGAAAGGAGGAAGGGAGGAAGGAAGGAAGGAGAAGAGAGGATGAAAGTAAGCAAGAAAGAAAAGGCAAAAGAATTAAAAGGACAAGAGGAAGAAAGAAGGGAGAAAAAAAGAGAGAATGGGGAAGAGGAGGGGAGTGAGACAAGAGAGTAAAAGAGAAAGGAAAACAGAAAAAAGAGCAGGAGAAAGAGAAGGGGAAAGGAGGGGAAGGGGGAATGAAAGGGGCAGGGAGCAATATATAAGAGTGAGAGAGGATTCTCACTCTGCCATGGTCTTTGTAAATTGAATGTGGAAGTTTGGAGCCCGGCTTTCAGGTGGAATTTCACTCCTCAGGGCAGGCTTTAAGTTCACTGGAAGACTGATATTATTAGAAACCCTTGGCACTGTTGTCCATGATGTCCCTAGTTACTCGTGGCCATGAGAGGGACCTGAAGGAGCAGACGTGTGTGGTCACATCACTGATTCTGCTGGGCTAGAAGAACAGAAGTCTTGGGGCAGGCTGTGCTGCTTCAACTCAAGAGGGATAGAAGCCTAGCAAGACCCAGGTATGGGGCCAGGGAGATAGCTGAGAGGCAGAAGCACCTACCTGGAAAGCACAAAGACCTAAGTCTGATCCCCAGCCCTACATGCCCTGCTGGCCCCAAGTTCACAAGTGTGCCCAGCTAGATCTGGTGTGGTGGCACACACCTGTGATCCCAGCACTCAGGAGATTGAGACAGGAATATCACTATGAGTTTGAGACCATATTGAAGGCTACAGAAGTGAGCACAAGGCCAGTAAAGACCCAGATAAATCAGAGATCTGGAAATAAAGACAGCGTTTTGATGAATCTAACCAATAACAGAAACACAGTGATGCACTGGAAATAAAATGATGCCATGCATAAGGGCTGGCCAAATAGTTCAGTGGATTAAAGCACCTGCAAGCAGGTACAAGGGCCAGGGGTTGGATCCCTAGGCCTGCTGTGCCAGCCCTGTCCCCAGAGTGCACTGAGACAGCAATTGAGACAGGGCATGGTGGCATGTTTCTATAATCCTAGTTCTTGGGAGGCTGTAAACTGGCAGATCACTATGAGTCCAACCTAGTAGTGAGACTCTGAACACCCTGTAGACCTTTCCCTAAAATACAAAAAAGAAAATGGTGCCATGCATAATGTCAAGTTTTCAAGTCAGGTTAAAAAGAAATAAATTTTAATAGTAATAATTGATTTATCTCAATCCATCCAAAATAATATCACTTCAACATAAAATTAATGTAAGAATAACTATTATAATAATTGGCAATCTTTTCATATTATCAGATATATTTGATATCACATATTACTTAAACCTATGTGCCTATAAACTACCATATTGGATAATAAGAAACCATGGGCAAGCTTAATCTCTCAGTAACTTAGCTTGTTACAAAATCCATCACATATTAACAGAGTGACTCCATCAATACCACTTGAGAACAAGATATAGTTGCATATAGTAATATAAAAGAGTTGAATCTGGTTTCTGTGGCTGCTAACTGGTATGACCTTGGGCAAGTCACTGAATTTTCTGTTTTTTCAATCTGTCTTTTTTTTTTAAGTATTTTGTTGTTACAGAGTCTCTCTATACATCTCAGGCTCATAGTGCCTCCTGTTTTCAGCCTCCCCCGCACTGGGATTATAGGCGTGCACCAACACACCTGGACCTTGTGGCCGACTCAGCTCACCCTGGGGGAGGGCTGGCACAGCATGTTTTGCTGGAGACTGAACTGAAGTTCCTGTACTTGAATACACTTGCCTAAGCTCACCTAAGCTTGGCTAAGCAGGAGTTTTAGTCCACTGAGCTATCTTGCTGGCCCTTCTTTCATTTGTCTTTTGAGACAACTCTTTAGGCCAAGAGTTTAGGTCACCAAGCACACTTAAACTCTAAAATTTACAAGTTCTCTAAATTGTGAAAACAACTTTTAAGGATTGGTTCACCATTTTTTTGACCCTTATCCTCCCCAGAGATGGAGCCTAATTTTTCTACTCCTTTGTGATGTGCGTTGAGTGAGCCTAACAAGCAGAAATTATAAAAAGTCATTTCTGAGAGTAGGCTGTATAAACAGTTTCAGCTTCTGTCTTAGGTCTCAGTCTCTGTGTCTCTATGTCTCTGTCTCTGTCTGTCTCTGTGTCTCTGTCTCTGTCTATCTCTGTCTCTGTCTGTCTCTGTCTGTCTGTCTGTCCGTGTGTCTGTCTCTCTCTCTCTCTGCTGTCTTGTGACAAGAATGCCTGTACCGTCCAGGCCCATGTGGCAAAGCACACATGCTATCAACCTCCTTGTGAGTGAACTTAGAAGCAGCTCACCCTCAGTTGATCCTTGTGGGGACTGCCATCAGAACAAATAACCTGACAACAACCTCATGAGAGACCTGGAGCCAAAACCACACCACTAAAGCACTCCTCAATTTCTGACCTACAAAAACTGCCAGATAGTACATGTTTGTGGCTATACCCTACTAAATTTGGGAGAATTTGTTACATAGCAATAAATAGCTAATGAAACACACTTGGGATATGACAACCAAGTGGAACAATGTATAAAAACAGGTAGGCTATAAGCAAGACAGCATAAAGCCACCCTTTGCCTCAAGCATGGGCACTTCCAGGAAGCAGTAGTGACAGGCAGGTTCCATAGCACTTACCAAGCCCTTCATTGCTGGACATTGCTGCAAACTCACTGAATCCTTGTAATGACGTATGAGCTGTGCAGGGCTTCCACCTCCACTTCCACTTCATAGGAGCATGAAAGCAGCATGAAGAGGTGAAGCCGTATCCATAAGCTCATTCAGGCCGCAAACGCTATGGTTTAGGTATTGGTGATGTTTTCATCGATGCCTTCAACAGGAAATGTCTTTCACAGAATTAGGTGGATTTTCTCCATAGTGCCAGGTCCACAGAAATGATGCATAGACACAGCAAAAACCCTTAAAATAATAACTTCCCCGGGAACATGTGTGGCTCCCAAGACTTCTCTACGTTTGCCTATTTGGATGCATGACGCTGGCACCAGCCCAGTCACTATTTGGTGGTGGGGGGGGGATAGGATGATAGTTAGGGCACTGTTTTCTTAAAAATAAGACTCCCCAACATGGTAAATGACTATGTAATGATTCATTCGGAAGGATTAATGCCATTTCAAGGTGGAAGACTTGTTATTTTGAGGAATTCATTTGTTTTTATAGCAACAACAGAGAGTTAACTAAAATGTTTTCAAGATACAATATACAATGGACAGAGAGCAGAGTTGTTCGTTTAACTGGAAATGAAAAAGTGACATTAAAGTATAGTAGATAACCCTGAAGTTCAAGGTTAGTAGGCATTTCCTGTCAGGGAAGGCTATGAAACTCCAGTCTGTGGGATTTCCTTCCCTGGAATTTCCCCTTTAAGGTTTTTTAGACTATGATACTGGAAGGGGAGGAGGTGAACTCCATTTCAGAGGTCAGTCATATGGCTTTGGAGTCAGAGCTGATTTGGGGTCCTTTAACTTTGTCAAGGGTAGGTCGCGGACTCTATGAAGACCAAGCCCATCCCCAAGCTCTTAAACTGCAAACTGAAGGTTCACAGCATGCCTCTATTCTAGGAAATTTATACTGGCCCATAATGTAAACTGACCTAAATCAATTTGCTAATTCAAAATTACTAGTTCCTGTTCCCTTGGTGTTAGAAGCTCTCAATAATTAGAATAAATTGCTAATATCTCCAATCTCCTCATTAAACACCATGTAACAATGAGCGATTCACAGAAACACTTTCTCCAAAGTACAAATATTCATTTGCAAGTAGGTACCAAGTTCTAGGAATTGCTGGCTTAACACTTTGTCTTGATAGATGCTTCTTCAGAACTTTACCAAAATGTTCACTTCAGACAGGTGAAAAAAGTATTTGAGAGGCAAAATTTAGCCAAGACAAGCAGCAAAATCCTTCCAGCAACAGCTAAAGACAAGACTATATCCTGATCTTAAGCTGAAATGCTATTCAGAAATGCGTTAACTCAGGTCACCCACCTTGGTCTTGCCAGCAAGGATCCATACAGCTTGGGCAACTCCTTTGCAACCAATGCAAAGCCACTTCTGATATCCATTGTGCTAATGTACCAGGCTTTTTATGTTCACCAATAGGACTTATAGTAGAGCTTTTGAAGTACAGTGGTATACGAGTAACCTATATTTCAAAGTTGTACTACTGACCCCCAGCACACATACAGTAAGTTCTATAAGCACTCTGATCACTCTGATTTCATGCTGTTAACATTCCCCTCTGAGTACAGAGCTAGATGTGATAACGGCTCTCGTAGGTAGGTTCAGACTGTCTTCACATCATCAGCAAGAACAATCTTGTGATTTCAGTTTCCAAATTTGACTACTAAGTTCTCAAGAAGCAGTCAGATGTTAACAGATCTACGTCAGTTGCCTTGTGCTGCATAAAAAAATGACCCTTTCCTAGCATCTTAAACAGTGTGCATTTATTATCCGCTTGTGGCTCAGGGATCTTGTCATAACTGAGTGGGGCCCTTTGTTTCAGCGTCTCTTTGAAGGCAGTGATCAAGGTCTTGGCCACATCTGTGGCCTCATTGGAAGATCTTATTGGGTAAGAATTCACTACCAAGCTTAACATTCGGGGTGTGGGCCTCAGTTTCTTCTGGAAATTAGCTGGAGTCCACCCAGAGGTCGGTGCCATGGGAGTCTTTCTTGTTTCATCAGCACAGCTAGTCCTGAAGAAAAGTCAGAAAGAGATGGGGAGAGAGAGAGCAAGAGAAGACAAAGGAGAGAGAAAAGAAGGGATTTGAAATGAGAGAGAGAAAATGAGCAAGCAAAAGAATAAAAAATGGAAGTCATAGTTTTTTTTATAACCTAGAATGGTGATGTCCCAGCACTGTTACTATTTTCTGTCTGTCAGAAACAAGTCACTCACAGTCCATATTCCAAGAGAGGAATATACAAGGGAGAAATGACGAGGATCTGGAGGTCACTGGAAACCATTTTAGAAGCAACATACCATGGGGGCTTCTAGAATACAGAGCTGCCCTTGCAGCCACAGGCTCTGTTTCTAAGAGTTCACCCAGCTTTGGGTAGAAAATGCTTGAAAAAACAAGAATGTATATGGGATTTTTAATCTTTACTCTTAATAAAGCATGAACACTATTTACATAACATTCATATTACACATTAATCATTAACTAATGTAGAAATTATTTAAACTATACGGGAGCATGTGTACATGTTGCACTCCATACTACGCCATCAGAGTTTCTTCAGATTTTGGTATTAGTGGGGGCTTGTATTTAGTCCGTGTGGCTACTCAGGTGTAACTGTCTAATTAAAAATGAACTCCCAAGCACATTCCACATAGTTTCTGATGACATATTTCCAATTAAATAATCAGCAATGTTAACCAAGGCAAAATGAACATGTCTGATAATTCTTCTTCCTTTTCTATTGTCTGTAAGATACGGGAGAATGGAAATTCCCAGTTAGGGATAAAAAACTGGTCACTCAGGGACACCCTGCTTCAGAATGCTGTCTCTGGGACCTGCTGGCACAGGCAATAGTACTCTAAAGATAACCCTCCTCTGAGCACCCCATAGTTAACCTCTTTCCCACTGAGTCAATTTGTCATTCAATAAACATTTCACAAGTGTTTCTTATGTTTAAGAACTAGTACTGTGGAAGTCACAAGACACAGAACTGGGTAACATATAACCCTGTGACTTGCACTAAAACTTAGCTGTCTCTCATTATTTTTTGTCTCATTTCAAACTTTCTTAGTTCTAAGACAGCCAATCTACTGGGATATAGATGGCAACATCCATGGACCACAAAAATTCCAAGAAGGAAACCTCCTTCCTTGAGCAAGGTAACCCTCCTCATGGCACACTGTAGGTATGTGAGGTGGCCAGAAAGACACCACACCACAGCCAGCGTTAGAGACCAAAAGAGTGGTTCTCAAAATGTGAGCCCCAAGCTGGCAGTTTGGCACCCCTTGGGAATGTGTTAGAAATACAAATCCACGGGCCCTGAACTAGTAACTGAACTAGTAAATGTGAAGGGATCTCCTCCATGCTTGCAAATTCATGGTTCTTCCAGTTTGAGAACCACTAGACTAGAATCTATCAGAGCTGAGAGTATCTTAGGCATAACACGCCTAATTTCCTCACTGAAAAACAAGGAGAAAACTGTGATATCAAAAAGGGAAGTGACTGTTCTTTTAACTCAGCTAATGAGTAATTCCGTCCCTAAAACAGAACTATTGAGTCCTGAGATCTCAGGCAAATCAGAGGCTGGGCCCTCTGTGTCAGCTCTGGCTCCTGCCTAAACCCATTCCTTGCTCTGCATAGATCAAGCACCTCTGTCCAGTCATGCACAGCACGTCCTGCCAGGTTGACGGGTGGGGCCCATGTACTCAAAGGTGTGTGCTGGAAGAGTTAAACAATTACCAACCTTTGATGGCCTTCCTGCTCTTTAATGCCACATACCTGCCCCATTACCTGCAAAGGTGAGCTCAGACAGAGGCTGTGATCACAACCCTCCCTGGACACCTGCCAGTGCTAGGGAGCTGGGAGGGGACTGCTGGGATGGCCATCCTGTTCACACCATTAATGCTTCCACAATAAACCCAAACTTCCCACACGCAGAAGTATAGAAACATGGTGGTGAGAACTCAGAATTCCTGGCTCAGGTATAGCCCTTTGAATCACCCTGGGGGAATTCTGAGGCCTTTGGAAGAAATCACATGAATTTGCGAACAAGTTGAAAAGACAGTCACCGTAAGAAACTGTTGATTAGAGCCAACAACCCCTCATTAAGTGGGAAGAGAGCTGGGGATGTTTGGGCACCATCTTTGCATTCATGGCCGCTGGAGGTAGGGAAATGAAGCAAACCTCCTGAACTTTTTTCAAGGTCACCATCTATACTAAAGAAACTGTAAAAAACAATGACATAACAAGTCCTTACCTGTGCTCTTGGACAGGCTTTAATTCTTTTTAAATTTCTGTGTCGATTCCCAAACATATTTTTAAAAACTTGCTCTATGATGGAGGAAGGGAAGTGAGGGATGTGTGACTCTGAACCTAAAGCTTCATGATATTTACAAACAAATGGAGAATTCAGGTGGCACAGCAATGGTTTCTAAATTCCTGAGTCGCAACTGCAATACAGAAGCCTGCTTCCAACAAGACTTCTCAACAGGGAGCAGTAGTGGGCCTACGTTCCTGAACGCTTTCAAAACTATTTCTAAGTTCAAAGGTTCCTGTTGAGCTGTAGAATAAGCTTCTCAGAGACAGGAATAAACAAGTCTGTTGCCCATATTTATCATATACAATGACATCTAGCCAATCCCTCTCCTTAACCTCATTGAACTCTCTTCAACTCCAATAGTAGTATGTGAAATATAAATAGGTAACTTATAAAAATCCCAATTTTATTCTCCCAAAAGGAAGAAGCAAATCTTTTTTTTTTTTTTTTTTCCAAATCTTAATCATCTTCACATTCTTACACTCTAAAACAGATAAAAAAAATTCAGTGGAACCCCTCATGTCTAACTTATAGCCAGGCTTCACATTGTATAAACATCACAGTGCTTAGCTCATTTTAAAAATAGAGCTTTGCACCTGGCACTATAGCAGATTATGTTTGTTGAAGTGTAATGACTCCTGTCCTGTATGCTCACCTAGAACTTGACCTTGTTTTTCCTCAAGTGAGTCACAGAGCCCCATTGCTCTCCCTCTGAATCTCAGTGGCCTTATGATAGCATGGACCAAGATAGGCTGGAGTGACACTCTGCCATTTCTAAGACTGGGTCATAAAAAGCTTTAGAGTTTCTCCCTCCCCTGCTGGCACACTAATGTTTGAAGCTCTCTGCCATTATGGAAGGATGTGCCACCACGCTGAGGCTGCCACGATGGGAAGATGCCTGGCCGCATGAAGAAGCCACCTTCAGCAGCTGCAGCTGGTAGCCCTTGGGTCTTCCCAACTCAAGCAGTGGACAGGTGAGTAGTTGCTCCCGACTCATCCTCCAGCCATAGAGTACTACCAGCCACCACTCCAGACGTGGCAGAGCCAAAGCAAGTCAGCTCCACCAGGCCTGTAACCCTCCCTACCCTAGGAATCTGTGAAATATTGGAATGGTTCTTTCTAAATTATTACATTGGGAGTTTGTTCCAAATGTAATTTAGAAATAGTAGCACAAGTTTCTTCCTTTTTTACAAAGGAAAATGTCAGATTTTTCTTGGGAATCTGGGGAGTGTGACATATACAGCTCACATGTTCACAAGGCAAGGAGCTGGAGTGCCATCCTTGGCCCTAAGCCCAGATTTGTCCTATGAATTGTGACCACAACCTGTTGCTTTCTTGTGCAAGAGAATTTGTTTCTTTCTGAGTGAGTGAGTAGAAGGCTGAGAGCTCCCTAGATCTTTTCAACAGTGCTTTCTCACCTGGTTCCTTCTTGTGTTTGTTTGCAACCCCTGCTCTTAAATACGATAAAGCACATAATAAATATTTGTTGAATTTTGAAACCAATCCATTCTTCCTGTTGATTTTGTATTTAGCCCTGGATTTGGCTGATTTAAAAATTTCCCTGTTGGTACTTAACATTGCCCCCCACTTCTCCCTCCAGCCTTGTCCCCTTTCCTGCACGTGCTCCTGCTCCTGTGTCTGCATCCCTACTTGCATATCGCACATCTGCACACTAGCCACCCACTTGTCTCTCATTCTGAATACAGTAATGCAGGAGTCATCAAGCTGGCAAAGGCTTGCTCAAGGCATGTCTGCTTTGGAAGAATTTATTTATTTTTTATTTATTTTTATTTTTTATTGGATGACACTCAGCAGCAACACTCACCATCAAATTTTTGAGCACATCTTGTTTTTTTATTTTAATTTTTATTACTTTTAATAAGAGATAACAATGTGAGAGTTTCAGAACATATTAGTAGCATATTTGCAATAGTTGAGACACTGCATATTGTTGTTCTCACAAATGTTATACACAGCACAGGGTGCAGATGTGACAAATTTTCTAATTGATATTGGTTCCTAAGGAGGAAGAAGAAGAAGAAGAAGAAGAAGAAGAAGAAGAAGAAGAAGAAGAAGAAGAAGAAGAAGAAGAAGAAGAGGAAGAAGAAAAAGTTTTCTCCTTTTTGAACTAGGAGGAAGTAGTTGTATACATAGTCCAATGTTTCATAATTGCAGTGGATTATCAGTGAAACTGGTAATGTTGAGGGCTGTTGGTTTAGGTCTCTTACAGCTCATCATACTAATTTAGCTCTGTGTTTTATGCCTCGTAATTAAGCTTTTCAGCTGGGTGATCAAGTGTAAGCTAAAGCAAGACCTGTCTAACAAAACTTTCATCACTTATACTTTCCAGGGTCAAATCTCCTCAACATTAACTCTGGAACCATATGCAGTGCTTTGTAGAACTGTTGTCAGTGTCAGCCATTGGGATGAGTCATGGCCAATGCTAGACCAGTTTGCTCTCTGTGAAAACCTGAGAGAGCATTTTCTCCCCAGGTGACTCTCCCTAGGCACACTATAATTCACTTATCCCTTTCCTCTGAGGTCTCATAATCTCCCTGACCAGAAAACTTTGAAACCCCTGAGTTATAGGATGTTACAGCACAGGTTCTCTTATGTCCTGAGTCCTCACTGACCTTGAGGGGCTAGAGCCAAAATGATGGAAGAATTTAGAAAGTTGATCAAAGTGTTGGAACAAGGTCCCCTCCCCAGGCCCAGTGAATCAATTTGTGAGCACCCGTGCAAAAACCTGGATTTCATCAAGTGCTTCACGTGATCTTGGTACTTGTTGAAGATACTGAAAAATAGCCAAGCCTTCTTCAAACAGCTAAGTTTTCTATTTGCCGCCAAACCTTAGAATTATAGATAGATATGGTACGATGAGGGTCACAGGTCAGGGGTGTTGCAGAGAGGTCAGAGAGCACATGTAGGACCTAGTGAGAAGACACTGAGAAGCTGGGTCTGGGACCCCAGCAGCACTCAGGAAGATCAGCTGAGCCACGCAAGCACAAGCAGGGCTCCTTACTGTGAACCCACACCGGGGAGAAAATTCCTCTTTATTTGTACTAACAACTGACTGAAATATTTCATTTACTTTAATTATGACTATAGGCAATAAAATGTAGGAGTGTAGTACATATAACTTTGTTCCTAAAAGAAATCATAGAATTTTAAAACACAGTTGTCTCCTGGCAATTTTCTCTCATTTCTACTTCAGAAATATGACAGATACAATTCCCAGTTTGCATTAACTTACTATTTAATAGAGTACTAGAGAAATCTAATATAGATTATTAGGTTAATAAAATATCTATCTAATATTTTAGTAAAATATTTTGATGCAAAAAAACAAAAACAAAAGGTAAAAAAAAAACAATTTGATACAAACTGGCTTTCTTTGCAATTCGGTGTTTTATGCCATGGCTATATCATATCCCTAGGGAAGGAATTCAAAGGTCACCAGGCTGTCAGAAGTGCAACCACTAGAAACCCTGGCTTCCAGGGACAGGTAGGCTGTGACACAAGCCAATAGGGCCTCCCTCCCACAGGCACTGGAATGAGCTTGGCTGCCACCTCTGCCTGCATTTCCACCTGAGCCAGGAGGGACCTGAGGGCTCACGTGGAGAAACCCTCTCGGCAGAGCAGTGATCCCACCACTTCCTCTAGGGGTCTGCAGACGCTACCCCAGCCTTGCGCTCTGTGTCCACGAATCTTCTAGACACAACCCACAGCTCTGCTGTTACAATTAGCAACCCATCTGACTGAGCCAACTATCCACTCATGCCTAGGTCTCAGAGAGCTCATGACCTGAAATGACTTAGGAGCCAACCTGTGTAGGGTGTGTACCCCTTTGTGGGACAATGAAGAAAGACTTTAACCTCACACTACAATGCTCACCCCAGACTACAAACTGAAGGACCAGGCACTGTGAGAAGCTGTTTATTTCCCTTCACAGGAACTGTAAAGTCGAGGTTTTTTTTTTTTTTTTTTTTTCCACATCCAAAACATCTCCCCTTTCCAGGGCCAGTGAGATAGCTCAGCAGTCTAAGTTGCCTGCCTTGGCAAGCTTAAGCAGGAGCAAGAGACCGCAATTTGATTCCTGGCACCACATATCATGCCAGCCCCATCCTCAGGGTGGGCTGCTTTGGAAAAAAAAAAAAAAAAAAAAAAAAAATTCTGCTTTCCAGGCAAACATATAGACACTCTGCAAGAATAATCACTATGTAACATTGAAGTTATGATTGCAAATACTAATTGTTATCAACAATTAATTATAGATTATAAGAATTAATAACTTGATTATAATTTTGACACCAATATTACTTATTCTAGTAATTATAGCTAATTGTTATTTTCCAATAATATTGCATTAGTAACAGCTGATAGCATTAATAATACTGTTGTATCATGCCGCGTGTGGGAGCATGACTTTCATCACACCTTCATTGTTTCACATCACCTCAGCTCAACCCTCTGAGAGGGAAGCCCTCCAGGGTCTGGGTCCTCAGCAAGGGATTGTTTATTTCCCAGGGGTCTGGTGTTTGAATTCATCCTGCCTGACAAAAAGACAGGGATTACTCCTTCCATCCAGGTCTCTGTTCTCACTCTACACTTATGTCAGTGCCCCTGGTGTTTTACCTATCACTTCTGGACAGCTGGCACTAGGGAGTCAGTCAGGCCCGAAGCCTTCCAGAAACAGGACCAGGCAGGGGACTTCAGGGCCTCAGAAGTATGATGTTGGGGCTTTCCTTCAGGCCAAAGCCCTACAGGCCCCCACTTCTGCCCCCAAGTCTAAGCAAAGCAACAGGATAATACCAAGAAGTGTGGTATGACCAGGGAGAAACACAGACAGAGAACATTGGAACCAAAATGCACAGAGATTTGACACCCATGACATGCCAGGACATGTCAGCCCATGCCTTAGAACAGTTACGGCTTTTCTTCTGACCATTTCCAATAGTAACAATAGTAATAATAATAAAAGTAATACTAACTACAGTCACTATTGGGGTTGTTTCTGATTTGCAGTATTGTACTGCTCAAGTTCTATAGCAGGGAAAGGGCGACTGTGGAACCAGAGGCAAAACCCACATCATCTTGCCTTTGTGGGGAGGAGGTGCAGGGCAGGGTTAAGGAGTGGAATTTCTCTGGCTCATTCCATGATGCCAAGACCAAGGTTAGGAATGAACTGAGCCACCTTGTAAAAAGCATTATATATAAAGTCATCTGTTTACCTCGGCTGCTGCTATCACAAGCCCCATGTTCCTATCAGGGGTTTAAAGCAAACATTGTAAGCAGCTCAGAGAATAACCTCATTTCTGGTTCTCTGCTAAGACCCAATTCATGTGCAAAATGGGCTTATGAACTTAAAATTATGAGAGGGGAGGCAGGAAGGAAAGGACAAGAACCCCTTTATTTAGCATCTCATTCACAATGAAAATTGGCTCCAAGGCCAACCACATACATTAACATAGCTTGGGCAAGTTTAAAGTTTATGAATACATTTCTGTGGAAAAATGTGAGTATGGAAAATCCCCTTCTCTTAGTTTGCCTTTTCCAAAAAAGCAATGAGTCCCGGACTCAATGTGGGTCCACAACCTCACTTAGAATTGCCAAGGGGGATGGAGCCAGAGAGCCTGGGTTTGAAGGGAGATGAAGGTCTGCTACCTTGGAAACCAGAGAGGAGGAAGGAAGGAAGCCTGGCAGCTTGCTCCACAGAAAGATCTCATCATGAATCTGGGAGTGGAAGCCCATCCAACACATAGCCAGGTTCTCGAGGCTTTCCTAGGGACATGGGTGCCTGATGCAAATATGTCAAGGGGACAGAGACAAAACTGTGTTTCAAAACTTGCTGATGTCACACCAATTAAAAGAAGACTTGTGAAAAGGCTTATCCACAGCAATAACCAGAGTCTCTTATGATGAAGCTGTCAGTGACTTTTACTCATAGAGGTTTTTCCTTGAGAAATATTTAGGTATTTAGAACATAAAGTAATGAATCCTTCTAAACACAGCTCTTAAGATAGGTGCTCCTGCTTAAATTTCCCTACTCTTATTATTTTTCAGGAACTAGTAGATAGTTTCTTAAAGGAATAGTGGATTTGATCATTCATTCACAGAAAGCAGAGAATATTCTAGAAATCAGGCTAAAATATGTTGTCCACAATTGTAGACAACATATAAAAAATTCTTTAAAAAAAAAAATTGTAGACAACATATTGTCCACCAATACCATCCACCCATCCATTTATTCATTAATTCATCCATGTTCGAAGGAATACTTACTGAAGGTCCAAAGAGAACTCACTTATCCCCATGCAGACACCTGAGGTGATACTCAGCCATTCCTGAAATCAACCTTCACTTCTTAGCCAGAAGAGCTAGAGCAGAGCTGATTCTAGTGGAAGATGTAGCACATACCAAAGTCGTGATAAAGGAAAGCAATGATTTATGAAGTGAGTGAGATTTTGAGTACACATAAACAAACACTTTGCTGACAAATATCAAATAAATGAAAAGAATCATGAGAAACCAACAACTGTCACAGAGGCATCAATTGGTAAGGAATTATTGAGCACCTATGTTGTTTGTGGCAGGATGTGCATGCCCCAGAACATAGATGTGCTTTTCAATACTCTACTTGGGAAGGCAGACACAAACAACATGCTCCCATTATGATAAGTGCTATAGGTCTGTGAGAGCAAATGCTAGAGCCTGTGATTTGCCTGCAGGCTCAGGGAAGGAACAGCCTACACAAAGGCCCTCTGATGCTATGCAGATTGGCTCAGATCTTCTGCATCAGAGGAAATGCCTCAGGACATGTGTAGCTAGTGACACCAAGCATCTAAGGTCTTGTAGGCTGGGTTAGAGGTAATGTAAAGTTATTAATGGTTTCTGGCAAGGAAGAGACAGCATAGGGTTACTTTCTAGAACTACCCTTTGGACTCTGGGAATGGAACAGCCCGAAGAGGCAAAGGATAAAAGCAAGAAGTCCCTGGGGGTAGTTCTTCAGGCAAGATGGTGCTGGCCCATGAACTATGACCTTTCAGGCAAAGAAAGAGAGGCTTAGTAGTGTGTGGAGGTAGCATAAAGGAAAAAGCACTGCAGGAGAAAATGAAATGAGAGCCTGTCCTCTGGAAGCAAAGAACAGGAAAAGCAAAGAGCGATGTGTGGTGAAAGCAGACACAGTGGTGTTGTAGGGCTCAACACGAGACAAGCGCAAGAACAGGTTCCATGCCCCAGCAGACAGGCCGGCCAGGGGCAGCTGTGTCTGGGGTGTTCTTGATGCCAGCTGCCGGCCAAGTTACCTATGGGGAGCAAACACAGGCATCCAAACAGCTCCCAGAATGTAGCCACGTCTCCAATTAGCCTCACCTTTCCTGGAGACCATCTCTGTCTCCATTCTTCATGCATAGTGAAGTTCCTAAAATCCAAAGATAGAAAGAAATGACAAGTCTTTGATGTTTGAAGTTATAGTTTTTCATATGTTTTCAGAATAAAATTTAGCAACCATAGAAGTGGACGCTCAGATAAGAAAATGTTAAAATTGTTTTCAAGTTAGTTTTTGAAAATTAAAAAAAAAACAAGAATTCTGGTAGCTCGAATAATAGTGCTGTTCTCTGTGGCCCAAACCACATATGCCTCACCTTCGCAAAGATGACAAGCTTTCTCTTACACATATAAGTAGGGTGTGACAGTCACCATCATCACACTTGGATTGTCACTTTATGTGCAGTTAACTTCTCACTGCATTATAGTACCAGCTCACTACTCACCTTGAACTCTGTACTAATGAACTTCACAAATCATAATCAGAATTCCTTAAGTGATTAGAAAGTTGGACCCAGATAATGTATCATATGAACATGTCCCAACTTTACTCAGTTTATTATATATCTTAGCAAAGGATTTCTCTTTAAAATAAAAAAGACCACACTGCCCATCTTTTATTCAAAAGGTAACTCTGAATGGATCAAGGGTTCTAAAAGTATATAATGATGAAAATGGTAATATAATGAGAGTAAAGGGGATGCAGAAGAGAAGAAGAGGAAGAGGAGGAAGAGGAAGCAGAAAGAAGAAAAAAAGAAGAAGAGGAAGAAGAAGAAGAAGAAGAAGAAGAAGAAGAAGAGAAGGAGGAGGAGGAAGAAGAAAAAGAAGTTGTTTATATATCTTAAGAGCACTTCCAAATCTCCTAGGCTTCATTTTTCATTTCTTCTTTTCTTCTCTTTTCTTTCTTTCTTTCTTTCTTTCCTTGCTGCTATTATGGAAAAAAGATAGATTGGCAGAAAATAGAAGGTACTTCTTGTATTTTTCAAAACTAGTCCATCTTTACTAATGAGTCACCTCTCTGTGTGGAGGCCAGGTTCTTCCATGTCCCCACTGCCCTCAGCTTTAGGAGCCCTGGGTGTGACTCATGGGTCATGTTCCTGAAGACTGAGCCTATATTTCTGCAAAAACATCCCCCCCACTGGTGATGCAATGATACAACTCCATATAAATCAGTAGGAGCTTTTATGAGTTGACTAACATGTTAACACCCTGTGATGCAGAAATGGAGTTACTTAAACTTTTTTTAGGCTTGGTCATATAAACTGTGTCTCAAGCAGAGGTTCTAGAGTTTTTAAAATCTTCAAGATGATGTGGCAGGATCTTACACACACACACATACACACACACACTTGATGCTTAATATGCATGAATCTAATATCCATAAATCTGTACAAATCTTATCCATTTTTGTTTTGAAAAAGGTCAATTCCTATCTATTTACATTGGCTCTCAAATGTTGGCTGTTATTCTTGAAATTGCAAGAATTATACCCAACTCCCAGGGTAGGAAGTTAAACTATAATACTTGGACCTTGTAGCTTGTGAACATGGTGCCATTTGGCCCCATTTGAAAGAGCAAATAGGACCCTTATCATCACTTTCTTCTAATGTTTTATATTCACAGAGTCTGCAGTCTGCAAGAACCCCCTTTTGTCATCCCAACAAGCTCCTCTGTGGATAGTCAATTTCATCCAATATCGTATAGTTAGATAGGAACATAGCATTC
>PVJA010024112.1:22500-32272 GCA_004027025.1 Myocastor coypus
TTTTATTTTTAAAAAGTTTTTAAGAGATGAGGTCTCCTTACATTGACTTAAGCTGGCCTTGAACTCCTGGACTCAAGTGATTCTCCTGGCAAAGTTTCCTGTTTCATTTATATATGCCTGCAATATAAGATATTTAATGGTGACGGCTTATGGAGATGGGAGATGAGGTGGTGTAAAAAATGTTTTAGTGGATGTTTGCATTGGCTTAGTGGCATGAACTGTATGTAGATACTCCCTGCCCCCAGTCTCATGGGATCATAAGTGGGGGTTTTCAGAGGTGGCTGAATGGAGACTGTGTGATGCTAGGATTAAGGGTGGCGATCAATAAATCAGCCCAGATTGATTGGCACTGCCCTAAGTCCTGTGCCTCGGTGAAGTACAAAGGATGGAAAGAGGCTGAGCTTTCCCTTGTGGCTTCTGCTCCCTTCTGGGCAGCATGAGCTGTTTTCCTCCACAACACCCACTGCCACTCTTCCTTGGAGCTGCCAGGTAGACTGATACCTAGCTGTGAGCTAATGAAACCTTCCCTCCTTTAACTTTGGATCTTATCTCAGCATCAAGAAAAATAGCTAAGACAGCCCTTTTCAGACGAAAATTGAATATGAATTCAATCTGAAACTGTGTGTACATGCCCTGGAAGATGATAGGGGAAGAATTGTTCCTGGAAGCAAAAAACAAGGGTGGCAATGATTGATGGAAAATACTAACTCCAAGTTAAGTGTAAGATGTTTGACATTCAGAAAGACAGTGATGTTAAGCTCAAGTTACCTATGTTATAGAGTAATAGTATCATGAAGTTTCTCTTCTGGAGCGTTAAGAATGTAATTTTACAGACCAAAAATTAGAGAAAAATAAGAGCTACAGGGATTGCCAATATTTTGGCTCTAGCCCTTCAAGGTCAGTGAGGACTCAGGATATTAAGGAACCTGTTCTATAACATCCTATACCTCAGTGGTTTCCCAAATTTTCTGTTCAAGGAGATTATGGAACCACAGAGGAAGTGGATAGTGTGCCTAAAGAGAGTGCCCTAGAGAGAAAACATTCTCTCAGGATTTCACAGAGAACAAACTGATCAAGCTATGGCTATGACTCATCCAGATAGCTGACAATGACCACAGTTCTATAAAGCACTGTACATGGTTTCAAAGTAAATCCTGAGGGGATTTGACTGACCTTGGGAGATACAAAAGTTACATGTTTTGTTATGCAAGTCTTGCTTTAACTTTCCCTTAACCATCCAGCAGAAAAGTTTAACCATGAGGCATGAAATGTAAAGCTATACTAGTATGCTGAGTTGTAAAAGACTTAAATCACAGCTTCCAACATTTCCAGTTCTGCCAATAATCCATTCTTAGTTCAATGAGAGGACATTTTTTGTACTAACATTGATTAGAAAAATTATCATGTCTACACCTTGTGCTCTGTATGACTACTACAAGGACAACAATATGCATTGTATCAATTATTGGGAATGTACTACTAACGTGTTTTTTTTTAAAGTAAAAAAAAAAAACAAGGGTGGGACTACCATTGTATTTTCACAATGAAGAATATAAACAGAGGACTTTTTTTCCACTTACAGGTAAAATGTATATTTATATGAATATGAGTACAAAGCAGTGTTTTACATAATAGCTATGGCCATATCTGGGGCTGCTTTGTGAAGCATGTGTGTAACATGTTTTGTTATTAATAGCAGAATAAAATGACTACTTTCTTCCAAAAAATATTTTAAGATTTCTTTCTATTTTGTATTTTCACATATGGCATTGGTTTTGGTTTCAGTGTGCCTCTGTTTCTATGGTTAGCAAGATAAAGATGAGATAAATGCATATAAGTAGAGAGAAAAATAGCTTCATAGGTATGAAAACTAATAAATACACAAGTTGGTTGTTGGTGTTCTATAGTTCAACATAAGAGTCAGCTCAACAACATGACCTTGGAGCTGTTTATACAAAATATCAAGTCTGCATCTTGTACTCTGATCAAATACTATGAAGATAACAATATGCAATATATTAATTATTGGAACTGTCCTACTAGCCCATTTTGAAACTGTCTCATTGCTATTTCTTTTCCTTAAAATTTAAAAAATAAGTGAAGGACCATTTTGTAGTGGGAATTATATACATCTGTATATACAAAATAGTTAAGATAGATGTATAACTACTTTATCTTAGTTCAAGATTTGTGCTAATAGTGTTTAGACAAAATATAATGTCTACATCATGTACTCTGAGTACAAAGTACTACAAAGACAACAATATGCAGTTTATTAATTATTGTAACTGTCCTACTAACCTGTTTTGAAACTGTCTTCTTTCTATTTCTTTCTCACTAAAATTAATTTAAAAAATTAAAATAAATGAAACAACATATCTTGTGGACATCAGGGTTAAGTAAGCCAGATTCTCACATATCTCCTTTATTTTAACCACAAAGTATTTCAACTTACACTTGATAGTTTTTGTGGGGTTTTTTTCCTTTCTTTTCCAACCAGATATTTGGAAATATATGTACATGAATTTTAAAATGACTACTTTTAAAAACAAAAAGCAGCTTTATTTCTATGAAACTCAAGAATACACTATAAAAGAGACATAAGTAATTTCTATTAAGCAACATAAGGACATTTTAAATCATAAGAGGCCTACACAAAAACACATACTTCAACTAACTGCCCAACATTCAATACTGCCACTAAAAATGAACTACTGGACTCAGAAGTTTGAAGCACATAGCTGAGATTCTTTTTATTTCCCCTGGGTCCTTTGTTTAAGAAAACCACCAGTTCTAGAATACATTTCTCTTATTTGGGATTTTGCTTTTCACAGCTGGTATTGAACTTCCATCATCTTCTAACCACTGTACTATGTGTTGAGGTTTCAAAAATAATAAAATTGAAAGAAATACACCTAGGTAAAAATACTATTTTTTTTCTCTCACTGAATATTATACTCAACAAGTCCAAATTTTTCAAAGCTCACATAGGAAAGGCCTGGTTTAAGATTTTACACTTCACTTGCTAACATCAACTATTAAATTTCAGGTAATTAGGAAGCCATTAGTCATAATACCCAAAGAGTACTTTCTTGAGGGAAGTAGGCAAAATTAACATTTGCAGAGATCAAGAAAAGTTTTAAAAGGTCTAATATACATCATTGAAAATATTTCCATGTAATGTTAAAAACAGAGAGGCTATCATTTGGTTTCTCAGAGTGCAAACCTGTTTTTCCTTGAGCATGATAACACTTGTAACTTAAAAATCCAATGTCATGCAATTATGATAGAAAATTAGCACATGTCATTATAAATTACATTACTTACTGCTGTTCAGAGATTGATTCTGTTAAAAGGACTCAAATTCAAATTATAAGATAATCTATTTGTCTTGGTCCTTGATCCCTGTAACAATGTTGATACATGTGCAACTCATCTGGAGAAAATGACTGAATTGTGAGTTCGAAGCCCGTGTCCCAGAAAAGAAAGAAAATGACAGAACTCGCTAGGACTTGGACATGGGAAGTCTGCCTCTGAGGTCAAGGTGAAAGGGCCATATGTCATTCCCTGTCAAAAAGGGCAAAGTAGTTGCTATTTAGGACACATTTTGCCCAGGACTTTGACACATAAGAGAAGGCACATCTTACTCCTAAAGTAATCTGTGAAAATAAGACAGACTTCTACTCTCCTTCTCATCCACAAGCCAAAACATTTCTTGTCCTTAATCATGACAAGTCTTTTTAATATAAATAGAAACTATTCCATGGCTGCTAACAGAGGATAGCCTTGGGCTAAGCCACACACAGTGGTCCCCAATCAGAAGAGAAAGTAATACCAGGGCTAGTAGAAATTAGTCAGGCATGTGAAAATGAGAAGGAAAGGAAAGAGGAAGAGTAGGAGGAAAGGAGAGAAGGAAGGAGAGGTAGAGTGTGGAGGAAGGAAGGAAGAAGAGTGGAATGAGGAAGGAAATAAATATGGGAGGAAAGACCAGGGGGGAGGAGTGGAAAGTGGGTAAGAGGAGCAGCAGGAGAGAAAGAAAGCTAACTGATCTTCAAGGAGAGAGAGACAAGAAACTTTAACAAGGCAGTCACGGAAAGATACAAAGTCTGTTGGCCTTTCCCGCACGAACATGGATGCTGTGGCTCTGGCCCTTTCAACAATGAAGTAGGAGGGGAATTCAGGGTCCTGTGCAGCTCCAGCATAGCTGTGGACAGCTCTTCCCCCATATGTTTACAGAATCCCAAAAGTACAGAAATAGCTGTTGAACTCTAAGCAGTTTTTGTAAAATTACCCAAGCTTGGAGATGTTTTCTTTCTACCCTGGGGACTCTGGTAAAAAATCTAAATAAGTGGAAACATTCAGCTATTTTGGTGATTTCCTTGTGCTCAGTAAGATTCTGTAGGTGGGATGAAGCACAGAAACAAAAAATGTCGATATTTTCACATTCACATAAATCAAAATGGCCGAATGTTTAAAAATAAACAAAAAGTGCCCCGAGGCTAAAGCCAATTGTGGAAATTCTTAGCTGAGAGGGATAATTTATTAAATCATTTATAACAAGCACAAAATGCAAATAAAGACTGATGTCTTTGACCTCGGCAACCGCATACGCGATGATATTTTCTATTTATAAGAATGATCACAATAAGTTTGTGGAGCGACGGTGGCAGGAGTGTCAGTCTTAGCATCCACAAGGAGCCTCCCCCTCCACAGACTTCCTGGATGCCCTCCTTCGTCAGTGGTAGGTAACTTTTCTTTTACCTACTTGTCTTTCTCCTTGGTTCTATTATTGACCTCATTGGCTCTTATAGGATTCATTGTTTTTCATCAGTCATTTAAAAATTCAGTGAGAATGACCATTCTTACTGTGTGGATTCCAATTCAGTCTTCAGAGAGCAGCTCCGACCTCACTTTCCTAGAGAAGCCTCTCTGATCACAAATGCACCTCCAAAACCAAGCTAAGTACTCTGTCTTATGTTAGTTTCTGTCCCTCCCTTGGACTAGAATCCCTAAAAGTGCAGGAGTGATGTCTACTATGCTTACCATGACAGCCTCAGGGTTGTCTTACAATGCCTGGCCCTCACTGGATACTCAGTAAATGGTTTTTATTGCATAAATTAGTAAAGCATCACCAGGAAGTCTTTGGCTACAAAGAACGGAACATCCGAATGTTTTAGTAAAATATCCAAGAGCAGACATTTCCATACTCGATTAATCAAGCCACTCATGCATGTTAAGGAACTGCGGCAACACAAGGCTATCAGGCTCTCTGTTTGCCCTTGTAGTCACAAACATGGCTGCCATGATTATAAACATACTTCCTCACACAACTGAGGAAAAACAGAAAGGGGGTGATTACTTCACAAATATCAGCCTCCTAGAGAGAAAAAAAAAAATCTTTACTCAGGGATCTTCTTCGAAAACTCCTCCCCTCAGCTCCCATTGGCCAGAATGTGCTCATGTGCCCTTAACCACCCACAAGAAAGATTGGTAAGACAAACATCTGACACTTTACAGATCTACAGTGAGGAGTGGGTACTTCAGGCAAGAAAAAATGGTGGGCAAGTGGCGACTGGATAGCCATCAAATGTCTGTCAGGAAGGGAGATTATATTCTTTGCCTACTCTTTAAAAAAAAAAAAAAAATAGCTGTCATTAAAATATCAGCTCTGTCATTCCTGGCTCAAAGATGTAGGTATGAGGGTGAATAAAAAATGTATTTTGTGAATAATCACATGCAATATCTAATAAAGAGAGAATTCTGTCCATATCATAACACTAAACGTTGTTCTGAACCTCCTGAATCAGCAGTAATACCAAAAACATTCCCCATTTAATCTTGTCATGGTTGCCTGATGTTATTTAACTGATGACTGCAGTCCACTAAGAGTATTATTACAGCAAAATTGCTTTGTTGGGATTGAAGAATAAGTATTTCATGCTGATATTAATTATTTGTTCCTTATCAATAAAAGGCTCCTTTCAAGAATCTATTAGATCGACTAAAACACCCAGAAAGCACTACTAAAAAGACAAAGTTTGGGGACCAAAATGCTCATAGACTACTCAATACATTGACAGCATTTGGGTATAACTTTGCAGTTACATGGGAGCCCAATCTTATTGAGAAGTCAAAGATACTGAGGCCCAACTCACATTATAACTGGGCTAGAAACTTTAATTTTGGTGTTGATGCTAGCAATAGATTTTATATTTTACCTCCTCTATCCTGATTAGTGTCACTTTTAACTCTGGTTTAAAAATTCTTCATTAAGATATGAAGTGCTAAATTTCTTCTTCAAATTTCTTGGCAGGAATTTGACAAATCTGAGCATAAAAGCCAGCCTGGACCATTGTCTTTTAGATAAAGGATGAAGCCTTTCTTCAGCTGAGAAAGTTGGGAAGCTGTAGCCCCCAGTTAGGTTTTTCTAGATCTGGAAGATTAGTGACTCCACTTTCCCCTTAAAGCATTAATCAGATCTGGCAAGTTCATTCATTAATTCAAACTCTCATTAGTACTGCCAAGAATTCTGCAATTAGCCGGGTGTGGTGGCTCACCCCTGTAATCCCAGCACTTGGGAGGCTTAGGCAGGAGGATCGCTGCGAGTTCGAGACCAGCCTGGGCTACAACAGTGAGCTCAAAGCCAGCCTGAACTGCACAGTGAGACCCTGTCTCAAAAAGCAAAAAAAAAAAAAAAAAAAGAATTCTGCAATTGTGAGCTGGCCCCAGAAAGGAGCGTCTTTACATATTGTGTCCCCAGCAGTCAGCTGAAATTTTGGCCAGGTACAGGAAGTGACTCCTTGGGTAAAACCTGCTTGATGAATTGGTATTACAGGAAATTCTTGGTTTGTGTTTTGAGTGTTTCAGAGAATAAAAAAATCATCAAGTGCTTTAGTTATGCCCCCACCATCGCATCATCACCTCATAGACTTCAACTTTACTTCGACTCATTTTTTTGTAATTCTAATCTTTGCCATTTCTAAAAGTTTAAGACCTTGCCTCTCAAGGAATGCTATTCTTTTTTCACCCCCAACCTGACAGGCTCCATAAGCATAGTCACCCCTATTTGTGTGTGATGTGATTAGACACTGAGAATACATGGACAAAAACTAATGGAAACAGGCTTACGGGTGTAAATGCTAAAAATCACATTGTTTCCTTGGAATAGTTTGGAAAACAGCTTGAATTTGAGGACTTCACATTTCTCAAAGTAATTAAAATTGTTTGGTAGAATTAAGCATATCAGCACAGATTCTAAAAGTCAGGTAAAAAAGTAAATGATTATCCAAAGATCACTTGCTTCAAAATTGCCTAAAGTCTTCTAAAAAATGAGAATTCTTGTTCTCTTTCTTCAAGCTGTTAAGTCAGCATCTTCCAGAAGAGATTTTTTTTTACATTTTTATTCATTTCAATGAGAAAATAAAATAAGAAAGAAACAGTTTCAAAACAAGTTAGCATGACAGTTAAAATAATTAATATATTGCATATTGTTGTCCTCATAGTGTTTATTCAGAGGACAAGATGCAGACATGATATCATGTCTAGACAATATTAGTACAAACCTTTCTTCTCACTGAACTAAGAGAAAGTAACTATATATCTATCCTAACCAGAATAGCCTTTTTAAAAATGGGCTTGAAATTTCTCCTTCATCCCCTTTCTCCCAGTGAACTTCATACATCTTTGAGAATCACAGAAGGCATTTCTGGTCTGTCAGTTTCCCTGAAGTATCAGTCCAACTGCAAAAAGAAAACTGAATAGGTGACGAAAAGAAATTGAGAAATTGATATTTGTTTCCAACTATGGAGCTGGTCATGTCTATAACCACAAACATAACTGAAGGGCCTAAACCATCTGCCAGCCATGGCCTTCTTTAGCAGAGGAGGGAAACCAAAGCATCCTCAGAATAGTATTTTCAAAAACAGTAATACAAAATACATGATGCCATGAAGCAAATTACTTCTATTAAGGTATAATTTTATTAATTGACCTCTTTGTGAATCTGTGAATGCAGGTTAAGCATCTCTGATCCATGGGACAAAGTGGCCCAGCTTTTAGATCCCTACTAGGTGACAAAGTGACCCAACTATTAGATCCCTACAAGGTAAGAATGGAAGCTCAGATTTGGTTAGATGGCACCTGACACTGAATCCAGCTGTGGTTCAGGAAAGAGTCAAGATGACAAGGAAAGGACGTTGGATTGGAAGCAACAAAAAAAGGGGGAATGTAGCTCCCATCTGCCCTATCTTACATCACTCCCCTTGCACTGGATAATTCCCTTCTATCTATACACGGAAAATCCCATTCCATTCTAAAAATCCTCTTTCTGTCTGTCTGTCTTTCTGTCTCTCTGTCTCTCCATCTCTCCCTCCTTCCTTTCCTCTATCTCTCCCTGAGTTGGTCTGTGTCTGTCTGTCTGTCTGTCTGTCAGCCTGCCTGTCTGCCTGTCTAACTGCCTGCCTGCCTGCCTATCTGCCTGCCTGCCTCCACAGCTTGTCCCCTTCTCCTCTCTGGTGAAGAACCAAAAGCAGTCATCCATACCCGACTCCACTCCTACCTATGACTACCTGCCTCCTGTCACTACCTCACTCCGTACTGTTGTTTGAGCCATAGTCAGCAGCGTTTGATACTTCCAGCCACTCCCTCTGTTTGCAGTGTATTGGGTCAACTTCATAACTCCTCTTTGCCTGATTTTCTTGCTAATACAGATGGCCCTTTTCAGTCTTTCCTGTGTGCACCCTTATTTCTCCGTCACTCTTGAAATGTCTATCAACATTCTCCCCAACTCCTTTGCCTTCATTTTCCTTCAGGTTTCATCTGTTTTTCATTCCCTCTACATACTGCCTTGCTGCTGGTGTTCATGCTCATGGAATGGTTGGCTGGCATCACTGACTAATATATCTGCCTGTCCTGTGCTTGCTCATCCGACCCAGTCTCTACTCATCACCACCCAAGTGGAAGCACCCTCCTCCTCTGAATCAACCCATCCCTTGGTTTTCATTGCACTGTCTTCTCAAATCCCCTCTTGAAATCTACTTCTGTTTTTGGTAATATGTCTCCCTCTCTGTCCCCAGAGCACCCCGCAACCTATACAAGATCCTCATAATTGCCCACTGATAGTCTCTCCTAGGTTACAAGTTCTGGACAGAAGATATACTTAGGGCCATTTATGTTCTTGCTCCCATGGTATACTATGGCAGTCAGCATGGCATTTCAGCCTGCTTTTCCTTGAGATGCATTTCAGAAATTGATGGTACACACTTCTAGATGTGTTGGAGTGCATAACAAAGGCATGGTATTAGGGTCTCGGTCTGGTCACTGGCTCCTTCCACTGAGGCACCCTTTACCTGCTCTGCTCTGCTTACAATGAGCTAAGCAGCTCTGCTGTGCCACCCTCTTCTAGAGCCAGGGTACCGTGGACTGAGAGCATGGGAAAGGTAAATGGCTCTTCCTTCAAGCGATGGCTGCCCAATACTACATATCGATGATAAAAAAAAACTAACTCAAGACTCAATAATTCTTCATCCGAGTCTGGAAATTGCTTTATAAAAAAGAGTTTAAAAGTAAATACATTCAAAGCTTTTCTGCTGGAGGGTTGAGAATGTAAGTTAACAGACCGACAATTGGAGAATAAGAAGGTCTATAAGGATAGCCAATATTTTGGCCCTAGTCCTTCAAGGTCAATAAAGACCCAGGATATAAGAGAACCTGTGCTGTAATATCCTATAACTCAGAGGTGTCCCAAATTTCCTGGTCAAGGAGATTATGGGAC
>PVJA010024113.1:0-32298 GCA_004027025.1 Myocastor coypus
AAAAAAAAAAAAAAAAAAAAGAAAACAGCTGCTTGTGTTGCTAAACTGGAAGTTGTTGAACTGAAGGTTTAACTGGGGTTACATAACAGTGATATATCACCAAAATAAGTTAATTGTATTTACAGAATATTTATGTGAACATTTATGCAACATCAACCACATGTTAGTTGAAAGTTCTGAGGCGATGATGCTAGTGTAACTCATTAGCACACTGTAAGTCAGACAAATTCACACACTTAATAAAAAGAGCTTAACAGTGGTAGCAAGCCTGTGGCATGTGTGCTGCGATCTGCTGGAAGCTTTTCAAGCTTCCCCCATTGCTGACTTAGGGAATTTACAGTTTCTATTTTCTGCCAAAGTAATTTGAATATTTTATTTTCTCTGTTGAGGTATGAAAAATGTTAAGAAAATCAAGTCATCAATTTTAGGGCTTGCGCTAGAAAAGATGTAATACTAGAGACTTTTAGGTGATACTGAAAAAATATTGAATTGGTTTAACTTTTGTGAGTTTGTGAATTTATAATTTAGGTAAACTGTATATTAGTGTGTATCCAATTTCCCCTCATAATCTATTCTACTAAAATAAGTTTGTTAAAGGGTTACCTTAGAATCCTTACCTAGCTGAATTAGGGTCACACTGGTAAGCCTACTCTAATGGAAAATGCCTTTTTGAGAATGAGGCCTTGGAGAAGGCTGAAACACCATGTAAACACCCTTTTCTAGTCCTTAATGTGATGCTAAAGGAATGACTGAACAATGAAGGACATTTAATATGCTATAATGATGCTCTGAGAATCTGTTTATAAAACTCAGGGAACTTAAAACAGTTTCTCTTGATTTGGCATAATGTAATCATTGTAGATTATAATTACAATTTTGTTGCTTTAGAAAGTAGTTGTTACAATTTAATTGTTATGATGTTGTTACTTTAGAACACTTCTTCACCACCTAGGAGAAAGAACAGTATTTTTTAGTACACTGTTTCAGAATACTTAAAACCACTGGATGTTGGGCAGGTAAGTTCAAGTTTGGGATTTTAAATTAGATAAGTTGATAATTATTTTGTAAGAGTCCATGTCTGACTTTTTTTCTTTAGCATAAGCTTTCAATTACATAACTGTACAGACCGAATAATAGTCCCTAACTTATGATGCTGGACTTAGATGTTTTTTGACTTTATAGTGATGCGAAAGTGATACAACTTCAGGAAAAGTTCTTAGAATTTTGAGTTTTAGCTAGATGTGGTGGCACACACCTGTGATCCCAGTGCTGGGGGTAGGGGCTGAGGCAGGAGGTTTGCTGTGAGTTCAGGGCCAGCCTAGGAAACATAGATCCTCTCAAACAATTAAAAAATAGTAATTTTTGATCTTTTCCCAAGCTAGCAATGCATCTGGTACTCTCTTGAAATGCTGAGTAACAGCAGGGAGGCCAATCACACACAACCACAACAGCATAGAACCAACACAATATAGCGTAAGTGTTATCAAAGCAGGTTGTTTTGTAGGTTAAGTTCATTACGTATGTTGTCAACCTATGATATTTTCACTTTGTGGATGTATTGGGACATAACCCCATAGTAAGTAAATGTGCATCTGTACATCTTTTGTTTTTTTTTTTTTTTGTTTTTTTTTTTGTCTTTTTGAGACAGGGTCTCGCTATGCAGTTGAGGCTGGTCCTGCGCTCACTTTTGTAGCCCAGGCTGGTCTCGAACTCTCACCAATCCTCCTGCCTCAGCCTCCCGAGTGCTGGGATTACAGGCGTGAGCCACCACGTCCGGCTGTACATCTTTTAAGGTTGATGCTTCCAAATCAATTACTGGCTAAGAAACTTGGCTCAGCATTTTTTATAAAATGATGTAAGTGTTCCATTAAGTTATGATAATTTTTAGAGGCAAATGATGGCAACATTTCCCAGACCAGTTCTTGCCTTAAGGCAAGAACTGGTCTGGGAAATGTTGCCATCATCAAACCGAATTTGATTAGGATGCCTGTTATGTTTGTCTTCACTTAGACAAAACTGGATTCAAGTTGTCTTTATAAATAAAAATTGTAAATATTTGATGTACTTTGTTACATTACTGTTCCTTTTAGTACATGCTTGCATTATCTGGTAAGTCACCATATTTGTAAAATATTTCAGTTTAGCACAAATTTTGCCTATAATACAAATCTCTGTAAACACATTTTTATTATTTAGAAACATTTATTTAAAAAGTAGATAGCAAGTTAAAAAAGAATACTTGTTTGAAATGATAAAATATAATAAAACTCAGTATCTTCCCTACAGATTGCTTTCATTACAAATATATCTGACATACAGGAAGGAGCAATTTAGCAACATACAAATAGCTACAATATGTTCTAAATGAGAAATACAAATTCAGAGGTAAAACCTTTTCTTTTTAGAAAAATAATTATCAATCTATTTTTAATATATTGATTAGATTTTGTACCTTAGGACTAAAACATTAATCTTGCTGAAGACTGCTAGGTTATTACAATACCCAGACCTTAGCTGTTATACTAGAGTAATGACAGTTCAGTGTAGTCATGTTTATCTACAATCTGGTGTAAGCAGATCCTTTTTTAATTTTAGATGTTACTAAGCTCTGCCGGTTCCACAGCTGACCCTTCCACAGTTCCTGAGGCTTCTTCTGGGTTCTGTAACTCTTGACATTGGTACTTTACTTTAAGTGGTTTGCCAGGGTACCAGACCAGGTGAATACGACAGGGAATGATTTCCTAGGAAGTAGTCATAAAATTAGAGTATAGCCTGCAAAAATGAAAGGTGGAACAGTTTTGCATATAACCTTGTATTTTACCTGTGTTGGAAATTCATGAAGTAGTACAGTATAGTCAAATTCAATTGCATCATCATTAGTTTTCTGAAGGAAGAAAAAATAGTGAATATATAATAGATACAGTGGGTCCCTAGGAGCCTGTGTCATATACATTCCTATTTTGTATGAGTATTCTTGTGTTTCCTGCTGCCTTTTAAATTTCAGCCTCATTTCTTTGGTATATTCTGCAGCAAAATAATGAAAGTCATGGATTCTTTATTTTTGCTCACTGAGTTATATGAAAATCTGGTTCAGTGTTGTTACCATTTTTCCTCTGATATTTACAGTTTTTGTTGGATGCTAAAGTCAGTGGGAAAGGGGCAGTCTTGTAGCAGTCTTTGAGACAGAGGTATGTATCACCTCAAGCTAATTTTAGCTTTGCCTGCCAGGAAGCATAGGCCAGGTTCTATAGTAGGTACTTTGTATATAGTTTTATGTAATTTTGTTATACAGTCATTTTTATCACAAGCCTGGTTTTACAGGAGCAATAACTTGAGATTACAGCTACTAAGTGACAAATGGAGATTCAATGTCTATCGACACCAAAACTCATAGTCTTCATGTGTAGTGTATAAAACTGTTTCTAAAGTGAATGCATTAGATACTTTTCAGGTGATAGGCAGGTTGGTGGGTTGTCCATCCAGCCTTTATGTACTTGATCCTGCATGTTTTACTCAGGACTAAAAACAATTTCCTATTTTTGACATTAAGCTAAGAGGCTTATCTTTTTACTAGTCAAAAGGAAGACACATTTTTCTTCCTTTAATTTGGAATACAATTTTAGTCTTTTAGCAAGTTTTTATTGAGGAGACCTGCAAAGAATATAAAAAATAAACGCAAAAAAAAAAAAAAAAAACCTGGTACATTATGTTTTATGTTCCTTTTGCCTCTTTGTCATTCCTTAAACAATACAGTACAAAAGTCATTTATGTAGTTTTTACATTGTATTAGGTATCATAGGAAGCTAAAGATGACTGAAAGTTCATGGGACAATGTAGAAATCATATGTGCAAATTACACATCATTGAATCATCTGGAGACTTTGGCACTGGGTGAGGCCTGGAACCCACAGGGAATGACTGGGCCTGGTGGTGGTGGACGTGGTCGAGGCCTGTTTGTAGCCTTGTTTGACCTTCACTTCGTGACTATCTCAGATAATTGCCTTTTTTTTTTTTTTTCACCAGGAATTAAACTCAGGGCCTTGTGTTTGCCAGGTTTGCCAGGCAGGCACTGTGCCTCTGAGCTGTATGTCTAGCTTGGTGACTGTCTTAAAATTTTTTTTAATATTTTAAAAATATTTTATTTAATGTAGGATCTTGCTACTCAGCTGGGACTCAGTGATTCTCCTGTCTCAGCCTCCCCAGTGCTGGGATTACAGGCATGTGCCACCATGCCTATATGCAAGTGTCTTGACCTTAGGAGGAAATGGTCATCTTTCCCGAGATGTTCCGTACAAGTTAGCTGTTATGTTGTTGGACATACTGTACCATTTGATTGAGGCCTTCCTCAACAAAGTGGCGGATCACAGTATTAGCATTGCTATTTCTTTTGTAATGTATTCCTGCTCCAGGAATAAGCAATCTTATAATAATAACAACAACAACAACAAAAAAAAGCTTATTAAAGAACTACAAGATACCTCACTTCCCAATCTGGCGAAGTGCCTTTATCTGGTAAGGCTCTGCCAAGAAGTCATTATTTTTAACATAACTCAGAAATAATGTTTTTAGCTTCTTTTCAAATCATCACAAATGCCAAGTACTTGTAAACCAAATTGATGATGATTCATTGTTACATTTTTGTTGAGTCAGCACTTTAATCTTCATGAAAACAGACTGTGTTTTGCTTGTTCCCTTCTGAACAACCCCGTATCTTCTGTACCAACTCCCTCCAAAAGAGAATAATTACTAGCAGAACCCATATGCTTTAGTAGTGAATAGGATTAAAGCTGAATAAATAAATATTCTAACTAATAAATATTCAGACAAAGGCCTTCTATCTAGAATTTATAAAGAACTAAAAACCATTAGGATCCCCAAATTCAAAGATCCAAACCAGAAATGGGCATCTGAGGTGAACACACACTTCTCAGAGAAAGAAATTCAACAAACTTATAAGTACATGAAGAAATACCCCACATTGCTAGCCATTCGTGAAATGCAAATCAAAACAACACTTACATACCATTTCACCCCAGAAAGAATGGCTACCATAAAAAATCAACAACAAATGTTGGGAGAGGCTGTGGGGGAAAAGGAACACTTTTCCACTGCTGGTGGGAATGCAGACTGGTACAACCGTTATGGAAAGCAGTATGGAGACTCCTTAAAAAACTGTAAGTGGAAATCCCATTCAATTCAGCTATCCCCCTACAGGGAATTTTTCCAGAAGAACTGAAAACATCATATCATAGTGATATCTGTGCACCTATATTCATAGCAGCACAATTTGTGATAGCCAAATCTTGGAAACAACCAAAATGCCCACCATCTGAAGATTGGTTGAAAAAGATGTGGTATTTTCATAAGATGGAATATTACTTGGCTATAAGAAAGGATAAACTAGACGACTTCATATATAAATGGATGTATCTTGAACGTATACTCATAAGTGAAATAAACTGGACCTACATATGCAGATTGTATAGTCTTCCTAGTGTAAGGACTCAAAAGAAGAAAGAAAGAAAGAAAGAAAAAGAAAGAAAGAAAGAAAGAAAAAATTTTGGGTGGTACCAGGAATCAATCTTAGGAACTTGCATTTTCTGCATCCTCAATCCCTATAATTTTTTTTTAGAAAAGTGACTTAAATGCAAAATTCATTTGGAAGAGAAAAAAATTCGATTTGAAAAAAAAGAAAGGATGCTCTGTAAAAAAAAGAAAATGCACTGAAGCATGCATTATGCAACTACAGAATTTTGAAGTAAGGTGGTATGAAGTTAACAATGATTATTATATTGTACATTGCTATCTTCAAAGGAATTCATTTTTAAAAATGCTGAATAGGTCAAGTAGATGAGATGGATCCTTGGGCTAATGGAGACAAAGCTTAGAGCTGACTATCGCATTGCACTGCTTGTTAAATGGTTTGGGGTATCTGCAGAACCTAGGTCTGACTAAGCATTGCAAGTACTGTTTTAATTTTATTAATTCATATTAAAGGCTAAGGGTGCAGGTAAAATCATGTTTGTTTGTTTGTTTTCTTCTTCTTAGCCTATGTGTGTATCTCCTTTGTCCTTAGCACAGTGAAGTATTGAGAGTAACATAAGTCCTTCTGTTTTGAAGCAGTGATTGACTGCCAGGAAGATGGGTCATATTTATAGTTGTATTTAAATTCTTCCTGTCTTTCAGGTACACACACATAAAAACATAAGAGTTAAGATGATTCTTAGGAGTTAGGCCTCAAAGTAGGAGGGCGCAGCTTTCATTAAATAGGGAAGACTACAGGAGGAATAGGTTCATGCTAAATTCCGTAACCAAATGGAGAATCTGTAGTCAGCTAGACATACGAATGTGAAGAGCAGGAGTGGCATGTGCTGGAGTCATGTCTGTGTGCACAGGATTCAAGGTCACAGCACAGGATGTGATCACAGGTCATGGTGTACTCCTCTCTCCTAGCACACTTGCTGGCAGTCTTCTCTTGGGACTTGTTCACTTTTGGCTGTGAGCTTGTAATCTTGCACATCCTTGCGTGAAAAGCTGAGTTTAACCCTAAGTGTAAAGTTAATAATTTCCACACAGAAAGTTCTGGCAGACTACCTTCCTGAGCACTGCACGTCATTGCCTATGTGGTATCTTGGCTCCTCAGCCCTATCCCTTTGTTTCTGGTCTCCCAGAATAGGACTTAAATCTGCTCTAGCGACTTAAAAAAACATTAGCAGTTTTTCTTTTTGCTGAAAGATGGAAATCTTAGTGATCACTGAATGCAGAATTTGAAAATTGTGGATGTATGTTCATAATAAAGGACTGTAAGCCACAATGCCTATCAGACATGCAATTAGACTTTCCTCTTCTCCAGTGGCGTACTAGCTTCCAGAGTCTGTCAGTTTGTGCGTCATTCCATAGGTCCTGAGAGATGATTTGGTTCATATGACCCAAGCCACTTGTATATTCAGCTATTTTCTAAAATAAAAACTCTGCATAGTAAAAGAAATCTAAAGCTCTTAGTGATACATTCTTTTTTTTTTTTTTTTAACTGTGGCTTACATGTGTCTTCATTTGCAGTCAGCAAAGAGAGAAGCTTTTATCTGGCAAAAGAACTGTCCTGACTTAATAGCAATTTTCAGTTAGACAATAATTTCTATTTAAAAACACCCCATGAGGAGAAAGATAAGAAAAATGAGGCTCTAGGCTCCAAGTGGCCTTTGGATGGTACCACAGACTACCATTGGCATTAAAAGTGCTGACTTAATGCTGCACAAGTATCCATACTCAGAACATGATAATCCACTCAAGGACGGATCTATTAAAAACATGGATTTTAAAAATTGGTACTCATTATTGGTTCATTATTGCCTCTCAGAGAAGTTGTTTTTGCTTATTTTGAAAATCTCTATTGCACTTGCTGACAGAAGTCTGAATCCTGACTGAAAGAACTCTTCCCTCACTTGGTACATACACAGACACTACTATATGTGATGTGGTCCTTGGAATTCAAACTCTTGGGCTTGTAGGCCTGCATGGCACCTCCCCCGTGGTGTCAGTGCTGCCTCTCATCCTTGCTGTCTGCTGATGGCTTTGCCGCATTCATTGAGCTGAGAAGACAGAAGCAGGTAACATCTTGACATCTGTCTTCTTAACAACTGAGCTTTTATTGATTTCCCTCCAGGTGAACTCTGGGTTCCAGTCTGAGATCTAAAGTTAAAAGGGTTCCAGGATTCAATCCTTGCAAAACTTACTCTTTGCGCATTATTACCTGTGATCACATCCAGTGCTGTGACTTTGAATCCTATACACACAGACACGACTCCAGTGCATGCCTCTCCCATGCTCTTCAGACTCTGATGTCTAGCTGACTATACAGATTCTCCACTTGGTTACAGAATTTAGCATGAACCTGTTTCTCCTGTAGTCTTCCCTATTTACTGCATCTTTTTTTTTTTTTTTTTTGCCTTTTTGAAGACAGGGTCTCACTATGCAGTGCAGGTTGGCCTTGAGCTCACTTTTGTAGCGCACTGATCCTCCTGCCTCAGCCTCCCAAGTGCTGGGATTACAGGCGTGAGCCACCACGCCCGGCTGAAAACTGTATCCTAATTTAAGGCCCAACTCCTAAGAATCAACTTAACTCATTTTTATGTGTGTGTACCTGACATTGAATTTAGGACCTTGTGCTTGCCAAGCAGGTGCTGTGCCACTCAGCTATAATCCTGGCAACTCTCTGTTTTCTGATGTCCTTATCTACCTCATGAGTGAATACTGTCAGTCTACCTGAATCCAAACACTTCTCATCACCACTGTTGACACTTCTGTGGCCAACCCACCAGGCCTTTGCTGTACTTCACTGGTCTTCCTGCTTCTTCATTTATCTCCCTACACTTTGTTTTCAACATAGCAGCCAGAATGATTCTGCTAAAAACCCTAATAAGCAAAAGACAAAGGCCTTTTCAGTGGCTCCCAAGGTGTTCTCTACTTGCCCACCTCCATTTGATTTTCTCCCCTGGCACAGGCCTCTTGCTCACCGCTCAGCCACACTACCCTTGTTGCCATCTCTCCAATCCATCAGCCATCCTGCTGCTTCAGCTTCCTCTGCTTAAAAACTCCCTCTCAATGTTTTTTCGATGTCACTTCTGCTCAGATCAGCCCTACTTAGACTATAGAGATGGCCATTCTATTAAAATCCTGCATTCTCTTTCCCTACTTTTCCTCCATAGCACCTACTACATTTAATACATATTTATTAGTTCACTGCCTTTCTATGAGCAGCCACCTTATAGTTTCTGTTTACTAATTCTTGTGACACCTACTCCTTTGTAGGCTCTTGAATACTTGTTAAAGGAATAAAATGCAATGAAAATTGTTGTGGAGTTGGAAATCCACACTAATTACTCTTAAGAACACTGTATTGATTGTTCCTCTCTTCCAGTTAATTTCCATATTCCTTACCCACTGGTTCACACCAGTAAGCTGGACCAAGTAGTAGTATAAAAACTGAGTTGTCTTTTCCCACATCACATAAGAGCTGCCAAGAAAAGCCAAGTCCCAGATGGGTCTCAGTGAGGAGTCCATATGTCCATGGCTGTCTGAAAGGGAAGAAAAAAAGCACATTTGAATGTTGGTACTTTTTGAGATAAAATTTTAGAAGCTTCAGAATGAAAAAGATTTAGATTTACTCATACGTTTAAACAGCAAGACCTTGAACTGGACACGTGACTTATCTGTTTCTGTGCAGACTATCACTTTGCCAAACTGAGTAAGTGCATAAAACAATGCAAAGCAAGAACTGCAATGATACTTTTTTTTTTTTTTTTGTGGGACTGGGGTTCAAACTCACAACCTTGTACTTGCTAGGCAGGCACTTACACCACAGAGCTGTCTCCCCAGCCCCTGCAATGATTCTAAAACTTCATCTAAAGTTTTGTTGAGAAGCATCACTACTTAGGTTAAAAAGTTGATTAATGATGTCCATATTAACTGTGTTTTCTGGTTTAAATCTAAAGTCACGATGATGGGCTGGCCAGATAGCTCAGCAGATTAAAGCACCCACTTAGCGCAGGGACCAGGGTTCGATCCCCAGCACCACATGCTGTGCTGGCCCTGTCCCTGGAGCGTGCTGAGACAGAAAAAGAGATGGGATGCCTATAATCTCGGCACTTGGGAGGCTTAAAACAGGAGGATCGCTAGGAGGCTGATCTGTGTAGTGAGACCCTGTAGACCCTGTACCAAGTACATTAACTTAGCCATGAGCTCTTCAACCTGATTAGGCTTTTTTCCTGCCAGTATATGTTATTAGCAGGGAGGTGTGACTTTTTTATTATTTATTTATTTTTTACATTATGGCTGGCTCAGCCTGCCCTGGGGGTGGGGCTGGCACAGCATGTGGTGCTGGGGATCAAACAGCAGTCCCTGTGGTTGCCTAAACTTGCCTAAGCTTGCGCTTTAGACCACTGAACCATCTCACCAGCCTATATGACTTTTTAAAAATGTTATTATAAAAAGTATGTTTCAGACTTTTACTTTCTTTTTTATTTTTTTGAAATAGGTTCTTGCTATACAGCCTAGACTTGTAGTGATGCTCCTGTCTCAGCCTCCCTAGCACTGGGATTACAGGAGTACACCACCATGCCTGACAGAGCTGGCAGGTGCACCCAAGGTTCCATAGCTGGTAGGGCATGTGGTACCAGGGATCAAACTTGGGACCTTGCACTTGCCAGGCAGGCACTTATGTCACCAAGCTATCTCCCCAGCCAAGAGACTTTTACTTTCTGATAAGAGTGTCAGTATTTTATGAATGAATCTATCATTTCTTCCTCGTGTGAACAACTGATTCAGATTTCAGGATATTAGGAAATGCAAGACTCTAAAGTCAGTTAATGAGGGCCAGTGAGATGGTTCAGCAGTCTAGAATGCCTGCTTGGGAAAGTTTAGGCAACCACAAGGACCACAGTTCAATCCTCAGCACCACATGCTGCACCATCTGGATCCCCAGGGCAGGCTGAGCCGGCCATAATTAATAAATAAATAAATAAATAAATAAATAAATACAATTTTGAAGTCAGCTAAGCGAGGGATTTCCATCATCCTTGTCCTCACTGATTGAAAGCTTCCTATAGTTCCCCATCCCATATTTCATCTTATGGTGTACCATAAGTCCAGATTTGTGGTATTCAAACCCATTACGTTGAAAGACAAATGAGTTTCACTATGTGCTGTGGACAGAAAGGCATTTGAAAAGGTGAGTGCTCCAAGTACAACATTAGATGATCATTTATAGCACCTGGTCTTTCCCTCTATGCAGTACTCTGGTGGTCACTTATGGGAATTTATGAATTCAGTAGAAGTGTTATTTTTACCCAACAAAAACAAGATGACTAGTTTATAAAGGGAAAAACTATGTGGAACAAGAGCTAAGCATTCTCAGCTTACCAATTATACTACAGTAGTCTGATGCTGTGGATTGACTGATGACTAAATAGAATATGCCAAGATTTGAGCTGGCTACTCCAGGGATCAAAAATCAGACCTTCTTCATTTGAAGTTGTTTTCCATATATGGACAGACTGAATACCACTAAGTGTCTCTGTGGAATTTACAGTGAGAACAGAGCCTATTAAGATTTTTTTGAAGTTTCCTAGCTACCACATTGCCATAGAATGATCCTCATGAGAACACAGGATGTAGTAACTGAACAAGATCCAGTTAACGGGTGCTACTGAAGTGTTGAAACAACCAATCCTGTGGCAAACATCCAAAGTAAATGTCCTGTACCATCTTGATGTCTATTTTAGGAGAGTAGATAATCCCTATTTCCCTAACTAAGGAGAGGAAAAAAGTCCTAAATAACTACAGAAGCCAAGTATCAGTACTGCTTTAAATAAGTGAGCTAACTGCTAACCCTAAACACATTCTACTATGATGTAAGAGTTTGAACTCCTGCTCATAATTCTTTGGCACTGCATTTGATCTGAGCAGAGAGCAGTGCTATGAGAATCATTTCCACAGCTGTTAGAAAAATTGTATGTCTGAATTTTAAAAACATAATAGGCAATATTTCCACCTCTTGGTTTTTAAAAACATTCACTGAGTGTCAGAAAATTGATGCGAACCAGACACACTCGGGAATGGAGCCTGTAGGTCTTCCAGTACTGATGTAGGTTTGTCATGGTCTCTGGGGGTGGCTGAGCAAATGAGCAAATTGGGAGAATGTGTGGTCAGATGTCAAGCTTAATTCCCAAGCTGTGCAAGTCCAGAGATTGCTTTTGTGGTTTTGGAAATTGGATTTGCCAGTAAGTGCCCAGTCCCAACAGCTGCCCACACAGTCTGTAGAGTGCCAGGACAAATGAGCCATGTTTTGCTTCAGCTGAGTCATTGCAGGGAGCAGAGCCTACCTATTAGAGATGGCACCACTGTCCATTAGGTACTGACCTCAAATTCAGGGCAACACAACTCTACTGCAGCACCCAGGGTGGTGAGACAGCCACTCAGTTGGCCCTGGTATATAGGGCACAGCAGAGGCATAGGAGCATGTCCCGTCATCCAAGGTTCCCAAGGCTACCACCAAAAGTCTCTAGAAAGGTTGTTTCAGGCTCTGTAGCTGACCTTGAAAACTATATCCTGCTATGTGTGTCTAATTGCAAAGACCACCTCACCTTTCACTTGGAGGTTTAGCCCTTGCTGCACCCATGTCCTGGGACAGAGGCCCAGACAGCTTTTGGTGGAGACACAATTGTACTAGACATGAAAACCAGAAAAATATACTTCCAAGTTTTCTTAAAGTAATGACATGCACCACAGTCTCTCATTGAATTATCATGTGCCCCTTAAGGCACAAATGCTTATTCTTTTTAAGATTTAGTAATCCCAAGTAAAGAAATTGCATATTTCTGATTATACCGGGTATGCTGGCCACAGTCAAGGGGCTCTTCAGTTGCTTCATTTGCTTGTAAAGCAGGTAGTCCTTTTTTTGTCTTTTCTTTTTCTCTATAAACCTTGTACAGGTGACATTAATGGCCGGTCTGGGTTTCTGATTCTTGAATAACACATGAGCCGAACACTTTCCCAAATGCTCCTCATGTTCCTTAAGTAAAGAATTTTGAATTAAATAGGATGGTTCCCATGCATGCACACACACACACACACACACACACACACACACACACACACACAGTCCACAGGAACATGAGATGGAGACAGTGTGTACAGCTGGCTCTATCATTAATACAGTTCTTTATAGAAAGTGACTTTTGTGCTCATACCTAAATGGAATAGTCCTTTATTCTTTTCATGTTAAACTTTTGTCTTCTGGTTATGCCTTTATATATCAGCAATATTTATTAAACTACCGTCTGGCCCAATACCCCAAATGGAGGTTGCTTCAGTCTCTACTGTGGACTAGCACAATGCTTATTTGAATATTACGGCAATTAACTTCAAAGAGGAAGCTGGCATTGGTAGATATCTATACATATTTCTGCTGTCTCAACAAGTAAATAAGATACTTAAGTTCAAAGAGGAGCCTTCTCTGTAGCTCACAGCTAGGTAGTGGTAAGCTGAGGTTTGAGCTCGCTTACATCTGAGCGCACCATCCCTGCTCTGAGATCAAATCCAACAGGTTATCCAAAAGGGACTCATTCATCAGACTGAGAGATGCCTGTCTACATTCATGTTTAAGAGGTATTTGGAATCCTGGGGTCACCATCACTAATTTCCAATGAAGATGCAGCTTTAACTAAACATGTATGACTCATTTCTAGGGTAGTGATTCTTTGCTCATTTGGTCATAAGAGTCCTTAAGCCAACAATTAAAGCCAGGGAATTTGTTCCTTGAAATGTGCTCTTGTTTGTTCCATTGAGTAGTGATCTTGAACGTGAAGGAGTTCATGGGCCGGCAGTCATGGCCCCATGCAAGCTTAGCCACAGGCCCCTAGTTACCATTTCCTGTTAAAATGTGATTGGCTTATTGCTCCTCTAGGTACTTCCAGTAGAGGAATAACTGTCTTTTCACTTTGGTAGTTGTTTAAGTGGGTGGAGCCCCAATTAAAACCATCAGAAATGAAAATGCCCACAGGGAAACAAATTATAATCAAAGTTGGATCTATTTAGTAAGCCTTTTTGTATGACTAACTCAAAAAACTGGTGTGTGTTTTCCAATGGAGAACTTCCCCATCTGTGAGTGCCAATTCTGAATGAATGGGAAAAGCAGGGTACATTAGGATACTAATTTTTGGTAAAGATAGAAAACAAGGTGAAAAGGGTTTCCAGGAAGAGCCATGTCAATAGGCACCAGACTGGGCTCTCACATTCTCTTTTGATGTCATTTCAGAGGAAGACAAAGGCCCGGTGTTACTCCCTTCTGTCTTGCATTGTACTCCCACCCCCAACAGTGCCACAGAAACAAAGCAGCAGCCTGAAGATAAAAGAACCTTCCTTCACCTCCTGAAATGGAACTTCAATTAGCCAGCCGTGCTCTTAATGTGCCTATAGGAACAAATCCAGAGGAACATGCCATATAGGTTGAAGTAAAATGGTAATTATTTCCCTTTTATTTTATTTTTTTTTTTTCCCTTTTAGCCTTAGTGCTTTTTTTTTTTTTTTTTTTTTTTTTTTTTTTTTTTTTTTTTTTTTTTTTTTTTTTTTTTTTTCAGTTTGCAACACTAGAGATCAAAGACACCTTTTTATCCTTTAAAAAAGTTTTAACTCTTAGTTTAATAAACTCAGTTGGTGTACATTGTTGTCAGGCATTCTTCCAGAAGTATGGGCTGGGGTATGCTCCCTTTGCCTCTAAATGCCTCCCTGAGATACTTTGATGTTGGGTGTTGCCTGCTCTTCCCCTGCTGCCTGGACTCTGCACACAGAAAGTCTGGCTGATCCCCCCATCCCTGCTTGGATTGTAACACCCCACTCCCAGCTCGCCCAGCATTCGGAAGCTCATTTGGGTCTAATTATCGCACATGTTTTCTGTTTACTCTCTTCTTGAAAACAGAGTAAAGCAAAGTTGGCTAAGTATGGTGGGAACTGCAGTGAGGCTAATAATGCCCACCACTGGCATGCTACAGCTCTTTGCAGATACCTCTACCTATGTAAGATGGAGGGACTGGCCTCATGCAAGACCAGTGAACCAGAAATGCCCAGAGCCAACAGGAAAGAATGAGCTGGCATTTGAGAGTGAGAGTGCCAGAAGGATACCAAAGGGAACTGTGAAATTCTCTCTGAGGAACCCTAGGAAAAGGGAGATGACGACGGTTTCAAATGCAACTGCTTAAGGCTGTGAAGTTTAAGTAGTTGAATCTTGATTTTCAGCCTGCTTTGTTTTTCGGTTTTTAGAACAAACAGAAAACAAAAGCAGGAAAATTACATTAAAACCTTTACTGCAATCATTAAGATTCTGACTATTTTTAAAAGTCTATTCATAGGACTTGCTAAGAGTAATTGTGGCTTACCTCCTGGTTGTAGCGTTCGGTGCTAAAGACCAGGTCAACTTTACATCCCCTTTTTGGGTCAACCTGAAATATAAAATATATTTTTATATGAAATATAAAAATTTTTATATGAAATATAAAAATTGAGGCTTAGTACTTTGGAAGCTCCATTAATCACTGACATCCTCATGTAAGAATCACACTGTTAGGATAGCGTGGTGTGCAAGCAGTAGCTGATGCATTTCACCTTAATGAAATTGGGCACTTTTTGTTGGTGGTGGTACAGGGTCTTGCAGTGCAGCTCAGACTCATAGTGATCCTCCTATCTCAGCCACTCCATTGCTGGGATTACAGGCATGCACCACCACACCCAGTTTTGGGGGCTGGCGCAGTGCACCGGGGGTTCTGAGGATTGTGTACTTAAGACCTTGTACTTGACAGGCAGGCACTTAGACCACTGACCTACCTCCCCAGCCCTGAGGACATTTTTGGAAGAAGCAAAGATCTCAAATTTGCATTGATGATGCCGTTCTGTTGACTAGGTTGACTCCTACTCAGAAAGGGAGGCTAAGAAAGGAATATTGTTGTATGCAGGCTGCAGCCTACTTTGCCAGAGCACCATGGGTGTGTGGGGACCTGTAGTGAATTCCTTCATCCCTCACTAGTCTGCATTTCCACTAGATGCTGACCTGGGCTTGCATCTGTGAAGAAAACAGATGAGGGCTCTCCCTTTCCCGTTGTGGGCTAAAAAATGGTATTAGGATGAGTCATCTCAGTTCTGAAGGACAAGAAGAAAGTTTAAGACAGCAGAAGGGAAGGAGGGTGGGCAGAACAAGCTAGCCACACATGGAGCTGAGGTGGAGATGAGACCTAAACGCAGAGGTTACCTCAGAAGCAGCCGTGAGGCAGAACTGCCACATAGGTCTTAGAAGGCTTCATTTGTTAGGAAGAGGACTTGGAACTTAATCTCTCAATTTGTGGGAGCCACACTAACTGACTCCAGAATGTAGGAGCTATGAAGGCAGGCTGAGGCATGAACAGAGCTCAGGATAGGATCTGGTCAGCCCACAAGTGAACATACTGACTATTTTTATTATAAAACTCTATAGGCCTGAGGGAGGGGAGGGACTGCTGCATACCAGTCTGCACCAAGTTCAAGTCGAAGGACAGGGGAGAATGAGAATGTGGACTCTGTAAGTTTCTGTGTCACTTGGCTTGCATCACTGCCAAACGCCCGAGATAAGCAGCTTGAAAGGAGGAGAGGCTTATAGTGGCTGGTGGTTTTAGAAGTTTCAGGCCACCATCGCCAAGCCCTGCTGCCTGTGAGCCTGTGGTAGGCAGTGCCTTAGCGAGGGCAAGCACTGGGTGAAGGAGTCTTCTCACTTCTTTCTTTTTTTTTTAAATTTATTTTTTTTTCTTGTTTCAGAACTTTTGTTTGTTTGTTTATTTATTTTTATGCCTGGCTCAGCCTGCCCTCAGGGCAGGGCTGGCGCAGCTTGTGGTATTGGGGATCGAATCGCAGTACCTGCAACCGCCCAAGCTTTCCTAAACAGGCGCTTTAGACTACTGAGCCATCCTGCCGGAGTCTTCTCACTTCTTCACAGCTGGGAAGTGCAGTGGAGAAGGGGCCAGGGCTCCAGGGTCAAGAGTACACTGCTGTGACCTGACTTCCTCATGCTTGGCTCCACCCCTTAAAGGCCCAGCCACCTCCCAGTGCTACCCTGAAAGAAGGCCCAACCTTTCCACACATGAGTCTTGGGGGATATTTAAAATCCAAATTATCACAGTTGTTTAAAAGTGATTCTGCAACACTAGATAGAAAATGAACAAAAATACCAATATAGCTGAGGCATGTATGGTGGTGGCTGAGCAAGGGTCCCAGAGGTCTTTTTTCAGAAGACTTTTGAAGTTCTGTGTCTTCGCTGCCTGCTCTCATGAGAGAAGCAGAGTAGTGGCCATTTGCCTTTGACACTGCACTCCCCACCCCCAGCAGCACTAATCCCACCAACAGTAAATTCTAAAGAGGAAGCAAACTGCTGCTTGCCCGCAGGTCTTCAGCCTTTGGGCTCTCTCTGGCCACTGTGTGTACACTAGAGGACCTGGTAGTCGGCTCTGCATGTTTACTCAGAGGCTTCTGAGTGTCACTTCCTTCGTGGGAATCAGGTGTCAAGTTAGGTGTGAGCTGGGAGCTGTGGAATTAGTTCCTTGCCCGTGGAGAACATGTGAAAAGCGAGAAGTCCTTGCGATTGTCCGGCTCACATCAGGCTTACTTGCTGTACAAAAGCATTCACAAAAGCCTCCCTTATTCTTAATGTGATTGAGCATATTTTCAATAGTGGACCCAAGGTTTTGTTCAGGGTCAGCTTTTTGGAAGCACAGGGAGAGAAACTGAGGTCCCAATCATGATAGAACCCGGCTACTCAGGGCTCTGGGCCCAGCCAGTGCGAAGTCTGTTCTGGGAAGGTATTTTCTTGGCTGATTTGATTTTCTTATTTCACGTTCACAAGCACTCTTAAGAGTGGCTACTTTTTATCCGAAATAGGCTGTCTATATTTTTGGCTGTACCTTATCCTGTATTAATGCACAATCCTCTTATCTCCCCCCCCAGGCATCTTCTCTCCCCCCTCCTCTAAGTCACAAGTTCCTGTGATGCTATTTTGCTGGCTCTGGTGAGATAAGCTGCTCTCGTGTGGTGTGGGCTCACACTCCTGACGTTTTAGGATTGTGTTGAACTCATTGCTTCCAAATGTTCTGTTATAAGGAGTTAATTCCTATTCAAGAACATCCACTCCAGAACTTATTGAGTGTCTACTGTATTCTAGGCACCACAGTAGGTGCAAGAAATACAGTGAGCAAAACAGTGGTAGTGGTCTAGGGAGAAGGACATTAAATAGGTCACTGTAGAGCCCTCAATTATGATTTATCTATGAGCTATAAAGTCTAACCAGATGGGGCCCGGCGGGATGGCTCAGTGGTCTAAAGCACCTGCTTGGGAAAGCTTGGGCGGCTTCAGGGACCGCGGTTTGATCCCCGGCACCACATGCTGCGCCAGCCCTGTCCTCAGGGCACGGGCTGAGCCAGCCATAAAAATGAATGAATAAACAAATAAAGGTTCTGAAATAAAGTCTAACCAGAAAAGTTATTAGCCTGGGGATCAGGGAAGTGACATCTGAGCTGAACTCCTGAAGTGTAAGAAAGACGAGGGTAGGGAGGGAGCCTGGCAAATACTCCACACAGAAGGAACAGAGAGCCAGAGACTCCGAGGAGCAGTCATGGAGGTTAGAGAACAGAGAATGGGACGGCAGCCAGGGTGGGGCTGATCTGGTGGGCCGGGACTCTATCCTGAGGGAAACAAGCAGGGGCAAGAAGGAGGAATTTGGGAGAGATTATCTTACTGGAGAATAGATAAGTGCTGCCAGCATGCGGGGTGTCCAGAGGGGGTACTGAGCGAGCAGGAGGTTAGTTGAGGTGAGAGGGAAGAAAGACCTGAGCAGAGTGGGGACTGTGCAGACAGAGCGAGGCATGTGGAGCACAGATGACTGTTGCATTGGAAGGTATAAATATGAAGTTGTGTATAGTCCTGTGCTGTGGAGCCAGCCTCATGGCCAACAGTGGATCTCAGAGCATGTGCCATTAGATCACAACAGAACTCTGATATTACGGTAACTCGAGGGGCACAGCTGTCATAAGCACGTGCTCAGGAGTATGGTGGTATTGGTGAAAACAAACCTACCTGCTACATGTGTGTAGAGTCATAACATATACAAACATGTGCAGCCCATAACACTCGATAGTAAATCTCTATTGCCAGTTATATTCACCATACACTTAACATTATTTTACAATGCATTTTTTCTACTTATAAAAATGTTTAAAATAGTATGCTGTGTCACAGTGACAGCCTCATACACCTCACGCTCATGCATCTCAAGTGCATCTAAGGCCACACTGAGTGACCGACCTCCTACCTAGAAGAATACTCTATGATATTCACACAATGATGAAATTGCCTAATAACCCAGGACTCAGAATTTATCTCTATTTTTAAGTGGTGTATGATTATAATTACAGACCAGAAAGAATCACCAAGACACAGTACTTAATGCTTATAGTAAGATGATATCATCAACATGAAGGGTCATTTAAAAGATGCTTGTATTGAAGAGAAGAAGAAAAAGAAGGAGAAGGAAAAAAGAAGAAGAAGAAGAAGAAGAAGATGACGACTAAGACGAAGATGAAGAAGAAGAAGTAAAAGAAAAAGAAGGGGAAGAAGGACAACAACAACAGCAAGAAGAAGAAGAACAACAACCACTACTACAACTACTGAAATTCTCCTAGGTCAAGGCTGAGTCCTGTCCTAAGCACGTTACATGTACTAAATTTAAGAAAGCACTTAAGATGTATTCAAACTCATCAGAAATTAGAGAAACGCAAATTAAGAAACACTGGACAATTGTCACACTGGCTGTTACAGGGTGAACAAGCCTACTATTGCTAGGTTTTGTGCATTAAGACTGCTGTCATGTGGCTGGTGGGGTGGCCCACATAGGGGGGTCAAGCAAAGTGCACATAGGCACCCCTGTGATCTAGAAACCTGGCTCTAGGTTTGTGTCCCATGAAACAGCAATGCAGGTCTGTCCAGAGATTGACTCATATGAGGGCCAAGGGACCATTATGGTTGCGGGGACAGCAAGCAGTGTGGTTGTATCCTGGAGATGTACATTATGGAACACCACACAAAAGGCAGAGGTGAGAGATCAGTTGTATATGCAGCGATGTGAATGAAAACAAACAAAATGCAATGACAATGCCAATAGCAAAAAGTTACAAAATAAGGATGTTCACACAGACCAACACTATCTTTCATAAGAATATGTGTGTATAAATAAGAGAATAGGCAGCACACATTTTATAGTGGTTGACAGTGAGGAGGGGAAGTGGGTGATTTTCAGTAGGTACCCAAGGGGATACAAACACACATTTTGGAAAAGAGACTGAAGATGACGATGAACCCTGAGGTGAGGACCTGAGACATCAGCATATGACACCAACAAGCTTACAGACATTTTTAAAAATATAATGGAGCCATTTATTTATTTATTTTTTTTTTATTTTTTATTTTATTTTTTTGTCTTTTTGAGACAGGGTCTCGCTATGCAGTTGAGGCTGGTCCTGAGCTCACTTTTGTAGCCCAGGCTGGTCTCGAACTCGCACCAATCCTCCTGCCTCAGCCTCCCGAGTGCTGGGATTACAGGCGTGCGCCACCACGCCCAGCTATGGAGCCATTTAAAAAGTGTTAATCCAGTCCAAGATAACTTGGTATGGGTGCTCTACCTCACAGGGTAATGGCTTTCCTGTCATTAGCACCTTAGTGCTAAGTTGCTTGGCACTTGTGGCCTGGGTCTAGAAGCTTGGCTCTCGGCCCTCGGCTCAGCAGCTCCCAGCTAGCCCCCTTGTCTTGGCCAGGAGCCCTTCACCTGTGACTTGCACAACAGAGTGCTCACAGCCATATGTTGCACTGTGACCCCATTAAAACAAAGCCATTAAAAAATATAACAAGGCACTTTGAAGACTAAACCCAACCCTGGGCAAAGGCAAGAAAAAGCTTCCACGTTCCTGAGGCCGAGTAGCCTGTAGCTTAGACCACAGCATTACAGTGCCTTACACCCCACATCGCCCAAACTGTCCATGTGCAACACAGATGAGGAAACTACATTTTTTCTTGAAGCCCAGCCAGAGGCAGGGCACATTGTTGTGATATATTCCAGATTAATGTCCTTTACTAAAGAAGAAAAGAAATCAAGAGAGCAAATGACCATGTGACCATAGAACCTGAAGGAATCAATTAGTAGCGTGTTGCTACAGACTTCTTTAATTATGTATAAAAGCGAATTAATTAGGCAAGCTCCACTTGTGGTCCATGGGTTAGACATGTCTATGTTATAACAAAAATATTTAAAAAGGAAGTTTTCTTACTTGTATACCATAAATATATTACATAATTTATACGTGGTCCCAGACATTTCCTCTTCACTCAGGGCAGCCCAGGCAAACCAGGGGTACCAACCCCTGGGCTATGGGCTGGACATGCCTGGGTGCCTTACAACCACAGAGCACTAACCACGTGGTTTGTGTGCTAGCCTAGGTTTGTTCATGTTGCTTATTTTATTGATTTTTGGCCTCACTGAGCAATGGGGGAGCAGAGCCATGCCTCTCCAGGATATCTTCCACATCTCCTGCCTCAAACTGGTTCTTCAGGGGATCCATCAGCTGTTTGATTTTTTGCCTGACATGGAGTTCACTAGAAACGAGGTAGGACACTGTCAAAGTTGAGCTTGAGACAGTGCAGTGGAGCACCTTCAGAGAATAGATTCATTATGCTACATTTATTTTTTGTTTTTGTTTTAGTGAGAGACGTGTTCCTCAAATCTATGTGAAATCAATATGAAGCACTTATTCAGTGTTTCAATAAAAAGCATGCTGCTAACTGCTGGCAGGAAATTATGCGAAAAAAATCTACAGAGACAGCCATATCTATCTATAGATATGTTGCACTTTGACGATATGTCCTACCTGAGTTGACACAAGGACTTTATATGCACTTATATATAGTCCTTTTGGGGAAGGTATTGTTCAGAACGAAGGAACTCAGGTATTTTCCCAAAGTTAAAGAATTGTCGAAAGTCACAGAACTAGTCAGTGGCAGCCAGCCACCAGCTGCCTCTAGAATGGCTCTTCTGTTGTACCACAAAGGTAAAACCAGAGGCAGCCGCCTACTTCTCCAGAAGGCACAAAGAAAGTCAGCTGCTGCTCTGTGCACATGTGGGCCTGTGCTATTACAAAGTACTATGACTAGGAGCTTAAGCACCTCTTACTCTGTGTGTCTGCATCTTCACGTGGTCTTTTAACAGACACATTTTTTTTTTTTTTTTTTTATTTAGGGCCTGTGCTAATCCAGCATGACCTTAACTTTTACATCTGCAGAAAATCTATTTACAAATAAGGCACATTCCTAGGCACTGAAGGTTAGGGCATCACCAAGTATTTTTGGAGGACCCAACTCAACCCAAAGCAGAACAGAGGGCAAGATGAGCTGATACTTTCTAAGAAACCCCGGGATGTAGATCATTTCACATAAGTCACAACTGGAAGCATGATCCAGTGCAGGTAGGAAAATCCCCAGGAAGGGTCAGCATTGAGACCCAGCCAAGACAAAGAAAGAAAGTGCTCCACAAAAGGCAGGATGTGTACCAGGGGGTGGAGGTGCGCAGCCCAGCTTGGGAGATTAGCAGTTTAATGCCGGGGTGTTCTTGGTTGAAGTCATGCTGGTGAGCAGAGGCTGGATTAGAGAAAGTCATTTGCAGGGACTTTGTTCTAGAGTGGCAGGTCTCTTTTGCCACTGATTTCCAATTTCATTGCACTATGGTCTGATAATATGTATGGGATAATTTCAGTTCCTTTTCATTTGCTTAAGCATGCTCTGTGACCTAGTTATATGGCCTATTTTGGAGAACATCCGGTTAGAACACCCTAGAGATATTTACTAAGCTCATTTGTTCAGAAGTTTGGTTCAGTTTGAATATTTCATTGTTGATTTTTTCTCTAGTTGATCTATTTCTGACAGTGAGGTAGTAAGATCCCCCAATGCAACTGTATTAGTGTTTATTTGATTTTTCTCCCTTTAATATTTGTTTTGTGCTGGCCCCAGTCCTGGAGTCATGCTGAGACAGCAATTGAGACTGGGTGTGGTGGCAGGTGGTGCACGTCTGTAATTCCAGGGCTTGGGAGGCTGAAAGCAGGAGGATCACTATGAATCCTATCTCTGTAGTGAGGCCCTGGTAGACCCTGTACTAAGTACATTAAATTTTGCTTTGTTTTATTTTGTGTTATATAGTTGGGTGCACTGGCATTTGGTGCACACATATTTATGATCATTATCTCTTCCTTTTGGATTGTTCCCTTTACAAGGACGTAATGACTCTCTCTGTCTCTCTTAATCAGTCTTGGCTTAAAATTCGCTGTGTTGAGCCACAGTTCTCAAACACAGGTGTGTGGCACAATCCCCAAGAAGCTCTGCAGAGTCACAGTATGCTGGGCCCACCGGGAGTGTTGATTTGGAAGTCTGGGGTAGGGCGTAAGAACTTGCATTCTCACAAGCTCTGGCTGACGCTGATGCTCTGGTTCAGACTCTACACTCCAACAACTTCTCTCTAGCTGCTGAGAGCGATGAGGTTCTGGGGGAGGGGTACGGATGCCAAGTAGCTTGGGAGGCATTCACTAGAGCACATCTGAGCCACCGATAACAAAACCATCAGTGCTCTCCAAAAGCCCGAGGAGGCTTCATTTGTCAGCACCCAATGAGACAGAGGAGTGTTTTTTCAAAGTGGAGCACATAGGAACCTGAGTCACTGGTGAACCAGGTTGTGATACCTTAGCAAGCCAAGGTGACAGCCTACCCCGCCTCAGCAGGTGCAACAGACATTCACTCTCTTAACACAGTATGCACTGTTTTCAAGAAGAAACGTTTAGAGAAGGTAGGCTAGACTAAAAAGAATTTTTTTTGTTTCAATGTTTTATTACATCATGATTAAATTCCTATGGGGAGATGGTACAAGAACATAACACATCTCAATGCTTTTATCCACATTTCATCCCATCTCTTCATCTACTTCCCAACTGAAAAAGATTCCCCTACTTCTTTAATTTTGTTCTTTATATTTTAAGTTTCTTATGTAAGAGAAACTATGTGATAGTTAAGCTTGTGTGTCTGTTTTGCACAATATTATGGTCTCAAGGTGCATTTATTTGCCTATGAACAATCCACTGCTTTCTTTTTTTATGGCAGAGTAGTGCTGCATTGTGTAAGAATACTACATTTTCTTTATTCATCTGTTGATTGGCACTCAGGCTATTTCCAAGAGTTAGTTATTATGAATTGTGTTGCTACAGTGTAAACATGGGTAAGGCATATAGCACTACATCTTTTGGGAAGATATGGAGAGGAGGAATAGCAGAGTGAAATGGAATTTCTAGTTTTAGTTTTTTCAAGGGACTTCCATGGCAGTTCTATTAATTTACCAACAATATTATGGATTCCTTTTCCCTACCTCTTCACAATCCTTCATTATTTAATTTTTGATGGAAGCCATTCTTTCTGGACTACTGTAATTTTTTAAGAAAAACCACTCCTTGATTCTCGTTACATGGCTAGGTACTTTACTGGACAGCAGCTCCCCCTAATCTGAGAATACATTCCAAGAACCACAGTGCATGCAAGAAATCATGAATAATGACAAGCTCTGTACATACTCTGTTTTTTCTATAAGTATATGCCACACAGGCCAGGTATGTGAGTGTAACTTCTTCCATCAGATAGGCCTGGTGTGGAACCTACAGCAGAACTCTCTGCAGAGAGGCTAGAGGCAAGAGCCACCCAGCTGATCTAGGAGCAGAATATCTTGCCAGAGTGGCACAGCAGGTTCACTTCCAAGGGCTGCAACAGGAAGAAGCCAGACCCAAGCCAAACTGACCTGGATGAGTTTGAACTTGGTAGATCTGGACCTGGTGCTAAGGTAAGAACTCTACCAGAGCTCTGCACCAAAGGTCAGTCAGTAGACCGTGCTATACAAAATGACAAAGAAGGGCTGGTGGTATAGCTCAGCAGATTAAGTGCTTGCTTAGGGAAACGCAGGGGCCAGGGTTCAGTTCCTGGCTGCACCTGCCGTGCTGGCCCTGCTCTCAAGCACAGAGCTGGTGATGGGGACCAGGTGCAGTGGTACACGCCTGTAATCCTAGTGCTTGGGAGGTACAAGCAGGTGAGGTGGATCGCTATGAGTCAGTAGTGAGACCCTGTACCAAAAAAAAAAAGACAAAGAGAAGAAGCAAAATGCTTTCTCAGGCCCTGAGCCCACCTAGAACAAATGCAGAAGACAACAGCATAGAAGAAATTGGAAATCACATACTGGAAATCTCTGAAATAATAGCGTCTGAAGTAAAGAAACAACTGCAAAAAGTACAGAAGCAATCAGATAAGAAATAATTTCTGAAGTAAAAAAAGAAATAACTATAATGAAAGAAGTACTAGGTGCTTCTAAAGAAGACACTGATAAAAAATAGAGGAGAATAGAAGAATGATGGAATCCTTGAATGAGCAATATAGGAAAGAAATAGAATACATGAAGCAGATTCAAAGAGATACATAGGAAATTAAAACCTCAACCACAAGCTGACAAAACCATTTGAATGAAAGTTAAAATAGAGTTTCAGATCTTTTTTTTTTTGCTATACCGGGAATTGAACTTGGGATGCCAGGCAAGCAGTTATTCCATGGAGCTATCTAGAGTTTAGCCCCTGAAATTTCAGATCTTGAAGACACTGTTGCAGATAATGAAAAGGTAAGAAAAGATTTCTTAAAAACAACTAGGATTTGGGAAAAAATAATTGAACATCTACAAGACGATTCAAAGATGAACAACACAAGTGTTGCCAGGTAGCCAGGGCCTAGAAACAAACATCAATGGCTTCCACACCTCGTCCCAAGATGGATGCAATTCTAACTGAGGCCATTAAGGCATGCTTCAAAAGAGTGGTACATCAGTTGCTGCTATTCAAAAATACATAACCCATAATGATGCCTATTAGGCATCATTGAGACAGAAGTCAACACAAGTGATATAAAAAGAATATGAACAGAAGTTATAGCAGAAAACTTCCTAAATATGGAGCTCCCTGTGGTTGATTTTCATCACACTGAAACCACTAGGAAAAATCCTTGTGGTTAACAGTAGAGGCATCAGAGTGTAACCTGTATTTGAGCCTAGAAATTATTTTAAATGGTGACTGATATGTCTCAAGGTGAACCCATCCATCCTAAGGCACTCCCACCTATAGGAGCTCAGCTGATCCACATGGACAAGTTAGGTGGGAAGGTAGAAGACAGCACCATGCTGATTCACTGAACTGTGAATTCTATTGGGGAAATTCCACCCAAAAGCAAACTTGCTGAAGGGGAGGAAGAAAAGCCAGAACCAGATGTAAGTTCAGAGGAACCTATCTTCACTGTAGAAGAGCAAGAGAATGAAACTCCACCTGCTACATTTAGTGAAACAGAACATCCCAAGGGAGAACCTGAGACTGAAGAGAAGGAAGAAAATAAGTCTTCTGAAGAAATCAAAGATGAGGAGAAAGATCAGTCTGAGGAAAAAGAGAAGAAAGTGGAAAAAAAAAAAAAAACAAACCCCGATACTTTCCTGGGCTACTCTTTCTGCTGGCCAGGTAGCCAGGGCCTAGAAACAAACATCAATGGCTTCCACACCTCGTCCCAAGATGGATGCAATTCTAACTGAGGCCATTAAGGCATGCTTCAAAAGAGTGGTACATCAGTTGCTGCTATTCAAAAATACATAACCCATAAGTATCCTTCTTTGGAGTTGAAGAGACGGGGTTATCTTCTTAAGGAAGCACTGAAAAGAGAGTTACATAGAAGAGTCATCATATGGTAAAAGAAAAAGGTGCATCTGGAAGTTTTGTTGTGGTCCAGAAATCAAGAAAAATATCTCAGAAATCCAGAAACGGAAAGAAAAGGAGCTCAGCTGTGGATCTTGAGTCACAAGTAGAATTGGAGGATATCCTCCCACTGGCCTCTACTCACCTTTGTGAACCTAAAGAAGCTTCCTGTAGTCTTATCAGGAAATGTGTCTCAGTATTACCCTAGGCTTAGAGTGGACATCAGGCCTTAGCTGTTGAAGAATGCTCTGCAGAGAGCAATAGAGAGAGGCCAGTTAGAACAGATAACTGGCAAAGGTGCATCGGGGACATTCCAGCTGAAGAAATCAGTAGAGAAACCCTTGCTTGGTGGAAGCCCCGTGGAATAGACAATCTTGTCTGCCATTGCTGCCATGAATGAGCTGAAGACTTGCTTCAGCACTGCTCCGAGGAAGTATGTCCTGGGGAATCACGCAGGAACCAATTCTAATTATCAAACTCAGGAGTTCTATTTCCAAAGAAAGAGCCAGATGACTGCAAAAATGAGGAAGAAGATGAAGATGAGTCATCAGAAGATTCTGAGGATGAGGAGCTGCCACCTCAGAAAAGGTTGCAAAAGAAAACTCCAGCCAAGTCCCAAAGGAAAGTGGCAACAATCAAACACAGAGGGTCCAAGCCTGCATCTAAAGATACAGTCACTCAGTGGGGAAAAGTTAGGCCCTTGACCAAGAAAGCCCCTCCTAAGCCTCCTAAGGCCAAATATGGGGAAACAATTTGACATTCAGTAATTGAAGTATATAGAACTCCAAAAAACATCAACCCAATTAAAACCACACTCAGAAATATAATAATTAAGATCCAAGAAATTTATTTTATTTGTTTGTTTATTTATTTATTTATTTATTTATTTATTTGTTTTTTTTGAGACAGGGTCTCACTTCAGGCTGGCCTTGAGCTCACTTTTATGGCCCAGGCTGGTCTCAAACTCTCACCGATCCTCCTGTCTCAGCCTCCCAAGTGCTGGGATTACAGGCGTGAGCTACCACACCCAGCTAAGATCCAAGAAATTTAGCACAGGAACAGTATACCAAAAGCCACTAGAGAAAAGAAAAAGATCATATTTAAAGGAAAATCCATCAGAATAATGACAGATTTCTCATCATAAACCATCAAGCCAAGAAGAGCATGGAGCAAAGTACTAAAAGTCTTGCAAGAAAACAAATTAAAACCCAGACTGCTATACCCTGCAAAATTCTCTTTCAAGTTTAATGGAGAAGTGAAATACTTCCAGGACAAAGAACAACTAAAGAATTTCATGATGACAAAGCCAACCTACACAGACTACTAAAAGATATTCCAGAAAGGGATCAAAATTACCACAACTCCATAAATAAGAATGAAAAGAGGCTGAGGCAGGAGGCTTGTTGTGAGTTTAGGACTAGCCTGGAGTACAAAGTGAGCTCAAGGCCAACCAGAACTGCATAGGGAGACCCTGTCTCAAAAATTAATTAAAGTTATGATTTCTTTCTAGAATTTTCCACTTAGTGCTTTTATAACAGACAATGAGTACCAAACCATAGAGCACCATCTAGAAAGGCTATTGTATAATAACATTTACTGTATGTCTGTATCACAGTTAAAACTGTGCTTTAATGATGCTATAAAAGTCATATCTTATTTTTAGTAAAAAGCTATATATCATAAAACACAAACAGGAAAAAGGTTTTTTCCCCCTAGTATGTCAACTCTATATTAAGTACCAGCTAAGCATTTTGGGGTTTTTGTTTAGTTTGGGAGTTTTTTTGAAATATTGGATGAAGTCATTAAGATTCTGAATGTTAGTACTAAAAATAAATTCAAGGAACTATGGAGAATAGGTATTTATTTGTCCTAAGAACACATTTTAAAAAACTAACTCTCCAATTAAACACAATGAAAGCATAACAAAAACTTGGATGGTGTCCTAAAGAAAACTTGCTGGGGCTCCATAGAGAAGCCACAAAAATGGCACTGACTTCAGGGGTGTCCAAAGACTTGAACCCTCCAAAAACTTATCTATGGAAAGGAAGCCATACATTTTAGGAGAAAATATGGCTTTGGTCTTTCTCCCTCTGTACTGGCGGGTAAGTGCTTGTCTTGTCCTGTTGTCTTGGGTTTGGCAGGACAGCTTTAAACATCTTGCTTTTCAGGCAGATGGGTGGTGGGCAAGGTCCAGACTGGGAAGCCAGAGGCTCACAGGTGATTCTAATGTCACTTCCCACACATGCTGGGACCCATGGCTCTAAATGTCCCCTCCAGGCTTCATATTTGGTAAGCAAACATAAATGTCATGCTATTCCTGTAAAAGTGAACTTCATTTTATAAGGTTATTTTTATGACTCAGGCTTAGTTGGAGACAAACAACTCATTTGTGAATAAAAAAATTGTTGTGTCGTTCTAATGTTCTGGACAGAAAAAGCATCAGGATATTACATTACACACCAGAATTATCTTATTACATTTGCAAAATAAAGCAAATATAGTTTTTAGATCAAAATTCAGTTACCTGCAGATCAGGCTCCATTTAGTGGGATCCAAGACCTTTGCACTCACTTTGCCTTAACAGGTTAAGAGGCAGTTGAGAAAAAGAGTAGCATATGTTAACTTGTACTAAGCCAAATCTGGGTACGAGGGCAAAGAGCCAGAGACAATTCTCCTTTGACTCTTTTCTGGGCTCCAGGTGGGGACAGGATCAGTTAGAAAATGTTAGGCATAAGAGGGGGTGAGGTATTGGGCTGCCTCTTTGTACAGGGAGGGTAGAAATGGGTGGAGCCTGACTCCCTGTCCCTGATGCATAAATGGTACCAGCTCCTTTTGAGCTACTTTCATCTTATCTAATAGAGATGTAGTATTAATCTATAGGAGGGCCCCATACTAGTGCAATGGAGGACATGTAGAGAGTGATGCTGTGCACCCTGTAGAAGCTTCTCACTTAACTTGGGAGAGGCAGACATCTGCAGAGCAGAAGGAAGGCTCGCTACATGGGAGCTAGGATGAGGCAGACTATGGTCAAGTCCCAACGTGGAAGTGGAAGGCATTGGGCTGAGATGTGAGGCTACCATGACTGCAGAAGACAAATAAGAGCAGCCACTACCTAAGAACCATCTAGCGCAGGCATGTGGGAGGTACTTGTGCCAGCCCTCAGAGCTGGGGTGGGGGATAAATAATGGCCCCTAACGATGTCCACATCCAAACCCCTCAATTTCACATTGCAAAACAGATTTTTGCTGCTGTGATTAAGTGGATCATGAAATGGTGAGGTTTTTCCTGGATTTCCCAGTGGGCTCAAGGTCATCACAAAGGTCCTTCCAAGGAAAGATGATGCTACAATCAGGAGGTGCCACACTGTTGGCTTTGAAGATGGGACATGCAGCCATGGTCTCTGGAAGCCGCAAAGAGCAAGGGCGTGGCTCCTGCCCTGAGCCTCTAGAAGCAACACAGCCCTGCTCAGACCTTGGTTTTAGCCTGGTGAAACCCACATCAGTTTTCTAATTTCCAGAACAGGAAGTGAATAAATAAGCTCTGATTGTTTTACCCTTCTAGATTTGTGGTAATTTGTTATAGTGGTGATAGGAAGCTGCAGAGATACCGAAATTACCTGATCCACAGGGTCATGTTCTATGTGGGAATGTGCCTTGGTATGAAGCTAGATTCACATCTATCTTGTAGAAAACTACGGCACAAGAGTCGCTACCACACCTGTAACCAGCGGCCTGGGGTGCACACTTCTGTGGCTCATCTCCCCAACCACTGAGAAACTAGCTCTGCAAAACACTGCCACTGAGGCACCAGCACAAAGGCATAGGAATGCCCTCATTGCACAACTGGCAGCAGCTGGACCATGGTTTGTTGCTCTAATAGAATCAACTGAGGTCAAGGGTCAGGTTGGAACTGTGAGACTGTGTTTGGCTAAGTTCTGTGGCTCACTAATACCAGTCACCTGGGGACTGATCATCTACATTCAACTTCCAGCAGAGCCACTTAGGTCCTTCAAGGAAGAGTCTGGAGCCATACCAGGCTCCCGGTGAGTAACAGTCACCACCATAACTGGTGGGCTTGATTTGGGAAATTACTAATGTTTTCTAATTACATGCATCCTTGATCCCACATGTGAAAGCCAAATGTGGGAAATGTCATGGATCGGTGAAAAAGTTTGTGGTTTAAAAACAATTTTATTAGATGATTCTTAAGAACATTCTTACTTGTTGTGTCACCAAGTTAGCTTGGGTAACTGGGGCAAAGTGCCAAAGAAGTCAAAAGGTTTTTTGGTTTGTTATGTTTTGTTTCACAGTATGGGAACTGAACCCAAGATCTGTGGACTGAGCTACACCCTGCGCAATTTTTTATTTTAAGACAAGGACACACTAAGTAACGAACTTGCAATCTTCCTGCCTCAGCCTACCCCCACAGTGCTGATATTATAGGCTTTACCACAACTGGCTCAAAGCCACAGCCACTCCCACTCCCTTGCTAGACCCAGACCAGACAATTAGAGCCTGCAGCTAGGGGGCGCTACGATGGGAGGCAGGTTGGAGCCTGGGGCTGCCCCTGTGTCTCAGCACAGCTTCTCATGGCTCCATTCCATGGAGGGGCTCCATTCCATGTTGTTCCTGCAGATGACTAAGAGCACTTAGTTGCTTTCCTCATGCAAAGGAAAACATTCTCTCCTGAGTATGCGCTGCAGCCTTTTCAGTTCTCCCACTTTTGCTTCCCTGGGCTACATAATGTATTTCTTGCCTCTTCTGAACGACTGCTCTAAATTATTGACAGCAGTGGAGAGAAGGCCTCAAGAGGAGCGATAATGAGACGACACTGTACTACAGCACTTCACGGCTGGAAAAGGGATACTGTCTCTCTTACTGAGTAGCTGCTCTCCTAACTGCGTCGAGGCCCCAAGACAAGTTCCACTTCCTTTCAGGCCCAGCAGAGTTTGAACTCTGGGAACACATGGCCTTCTGCCTCCTGCCACGCATCAGGGCAGCCCACACTCAGGAAAATCCCACTCACTTGTTCCCAGACTTGCTTTTGTCAGAAGTGCTTATTCCCTGACTCCAGGATGAATTGTGTAAGCTGTGGAAAGTGTGAAGCTGACAAAAACTCAAGTTCAGTGCTTTCGAACAAGTTGGTAAAGTCATGTGGTCAAAGCCCTTGTGAAATTGAGTGAAGCTGAATGAAGACTGGAATAAAGAGACAAAAAGTAAAATTAAGAGGGTCATGCATAATATTCTTTGCTCATGCTCATAGCACTATAAGCAAACCAAAGTGGAAAGTGTAAGCAATCAAAGATGCACATGTTTTCTTGTTAGAAGGATTCCAAGCAGTTCCACCTACAAAGCCCTGGGCTCCTATCAGACATGACAGATGAAAAATTACACTTACCCATTTTAATTAGACAGGAATATATAAGGCTTGCACACTCTCTCTCTCTCTCTCTCCCTCACACACACACACACACACACACACACACACACACACACACACACACAGCTTTCTCTCTCACTGTGGTCAACTGTTTTTTTTTTTTTTTTTTCTGTGGGACTGGGGTTCAAACTCACGACCTTGCACTCGCCCAGCAGGCACTTGTGCCTCGGAGCTATCTCCCCAGCTCCCTGTGGTCAACTGTTTTAATTGTGTTTCCTACTTTCCTACCACTCTAGACTGGTCAGAAGGGGCAGGGGTATCAGAACTCAGGACCTCATGCTTGCTGAGCAGGCACTGTGCCACTGAGCTAAGTCCCTGGCCCTGTGTTCACTTTATTTATTTATTTATTATTTATTTATTTATTTATTTATTTATTTTTTGTCTTTTGGAGACAGGGTCTCACTATGCAGTTGAGGCTGGCCTTGAGCTCACTTTTGTAGCCCAG
>PVJA010024114.1:0-32225 GCA_004027025.1 Myocastor coypus
TTTGGGTGGGCACGGGTCCTGAGATTGCCTCCTACTCCTTGTTGTTATCATTTTGTATGGAAGCGACCTCTGCACTTTGGTGATGTTATGCTGTGTCTATGGGCGTTTGGTCTGGAGACTCCAAGGTGGTTCTTCTACAGAGGTTCCTGACTCTTGTGTTGGGGCTCTGGCTGCTAGCTTTTGTGAATCCTGGGGGATATGGTCTGTAGGTGGAGGCGGAGCTTTGGGATTGAGTAGTCCTGGTAGGCTCGTGTACCGGAACGGTTGCCAAACGGGCTATTTGATGGATTCAGTGCTGGAGCCTGGGCCGCGGCGCGTGCGCAGGCTCAGCTCCCAGCGGTGGGGTTTGGGCTGGGCTGGGACAGGAAGTTAGTCGCGGGAACGCAGAGGCGGGGCAGAGGGACACAGGGGCTTACCCGCGGCGGGTGCGCAGGCTCAGCTCCCAGCGGTGGGGTTTGGGCTGGGCTGGGACAGGAAGTTCCATCTGGGCTTTAGGGAACACTCAGCATCATTGGCATTTCTCTCCTGAGTACGTTACCGACCAGTGAGGTTGATAATCCAGCATAGCAGTGTGCATTCCACTGTTGTCACCTTTATATCCACTTAGATTTCCTTAAGCCATATTTACTCTCCAGGTAAACACAGATCATAATGTTGCCTAAAACAACACAACGACCTGCATGTAATCAAAACACAATAATTTTTCCCCAGGGTGTCAATAGTGCCAACATGAAAGTCACATCTAAGACTACTGGTAGAATGAAAGATTTATATCTACAAATTCCTATAAAATTTTAAAAAGGAAATTAATTAATTTCAACATACAGTGACACACAGTGAATATTCCCATTCCAAGCAAGAGGAACACGAGGATACAAAGCAGGACCAAAGCCATCAGTCAACAAACAAGACAGATATAAAGCCCTTTAGTTCTAGGTCCAGAAGCCTGGGAACATGGTGGGAAGATGTAAGCCCCGTATTTTGCATGGGCCATTCCCCCAGTGGACCTGCTGGTTGTGACCCACCTGTCTATTCTTTTGGGCTGGTTCCGCTTGTGACCCACTAAGGCACACATTCCCATGTTTCTGGTTTCTGTAACTTCATGAGGTCTCCACTACGACTTTAACTTGTTCTTAGGATTTTGCCTGGCCTCCAAGGTCTTCCTTTAAAATTTAGCTTCACTAACTCTACAACTTCTTCAGTCTGTCTGCCTATAAACCAGAGATCAAGCCAAGGTCTGATATCAGTGGACTGTGGCTGGAGTTATCTCTGCAGACCTGGTTGGCTGAATATTGTGAAAAGAACCTAGTGAAATAATTCCCTATTTAGGCCTGCTATAAACAGGAGGCCAAAAGGTTTTCTTTTTTTTTCACAGCGATACTAATTTTTTTTCAGAAACTACAGTTCTTTTGGCTCTAATTGTACTCTAATGTTTCATTTAAAATCAGAATTTAAGTTTATAAATTCTTATTCACTACTTTCTGTGCTTGGTTCTCGCTATAAATTGGGCTCACAATGGTAGCTGTGCCACAACATGGACATTAAGCTTCCTCAAAACTTCCTATGCCAGAACAATTATTCTCCCACCCTTGACTCAGCTTCCTCCTGGGCCTCAACACACCAGCAAAATACAGACAAATTTTTTTTCAAGGTGTAACACTTAGTCCCTTTAGTCCACTTGCCCATGGAGGTTTTTCCTAATTGAAATTCCTCAGCCTAATATTTGCTGTTCACAGTCCTACAAATATTCTGATCTTCTAAACTCCTACAAAAATTGTCCAGCTAGCTCTTCTTTTAGCATTCTAGGTTTTATACTTCCAAAATATTTCCAACATCTCCTGCAAATTAGATATAAAAGCTCTACTCACAGCAATAACTTTACTTCTCAGATACCAAACTTTAGTGTTAATCAACTACCTTTGCTGCTGCGACACATAACCCAACACTTACAGTTTAAAGGAAGAGAAGCTTAATTTGGCTTACAGTTTCATGGGCTACAGCCCATGGCTGGCTAAGTCCAAGGAGAAACATCATGGCAGAATTTCATGGCAGAACAAAGCTACTTAATTGGTGGTGGATGGGAAACAGAACAGAGAGACAGAACCAGAGAGGAAGACACCAGGGTCACAGCTCTGTGACTCAGCCATACACTCCCAGAAATGTGCTCTTCTAGTACACTGGCCAGCTGAGAAGCCAATGAAGTTAACAATGCTGCTTAACTTTTACATTATTTTAAGTAAAATGAATCATCTCTCTTAAATTATAGAGACTATGAATACATTTTTACATAGGAGAGTGGTTCTCAACCTTTCTAATGCCGTGACCCTGCAATACAGTTCCTCATGTTTCAGTGACCCTAAACCAAAAAATAATTTTGGTGGCTACTTCAAAACTGTAATTCCAAATAAATAACATTTTCTGATGGCTTTAGGTGACCCCTATGTTTTGGTCATTCGACCCCTGCCAGGGTCGTGACCCACAGGTTGAGAACCACTGAAGGAAAAAACTCAGAGCTCAGTGTTTTATGTCTTCAATGAAGATGGTTCCGTTAAGTATTTTCAGAAATTGTTGATCAGAAAATTCCTTTTTTGGATAAGTATCAAAGTCATTATAATACCCATTAAGCCATAATATTTAATCCTCTAAATTCATTGAGACAGTTGTCTCTAGTCCTAAAAATTAAGTAAGACAATGCAAATTTTTAATTTTTGTAAACACCATTATAAAGTGATGGAAAGAACTGCAAGTAGATTTTGCTGTTGTATCACTTACTGTGTTTTTCCGTACCTGTTTTAAAATATTGGTGCTTGAGTATGTGGTGTCAAAAGATCATGATTATAAATAGCAATATTTTTCGGTAAATAAGGAGAAATAATTACAATGTAAATACAATCAGTGGACTCCCAGTAATGACATTCACAGAGAAGGTAAAATTTTGGCATCTAAAGACAGAAGCCAATGGGGATTAGAACTCACCTGTGTTGCAGCCATGATAATAAAATATTTAAGGACTACTGATGTACTCAAAGTAATTTTATCTGTGATTTGTTAACTGATCTTGAGGATATCCTGTAGGACATGGTCCAACCTGTCATGTGGACCAAGTTACTCTTTACACCATTAATAGTCAAACTGAAACAGCTGATGTGTACATTTTCTTTTACTTCATCTTCATTTTCTTTTATTTCATAGCAATGGACTATTTTTCACTTGCCTTGGTTATTTGTTGTGAATTGCTGTGCTTGCTATCTTTTCACCAAGTCCTTTTGCCTTTCTGAACAGGGCACACTAACAGAGACACCATGATTCTGTTAGTTCAAAGGACAGGTGGGCTTTAGCGTAGAATCTGAAATGTACCACGAAAGACAATTGAAAAAGATCATCAGAAGCATAGAGAAAAAGGGAAAGGAGAAAGGAGAGATGTATTTATTCCATTTAAGAAATCTTTTTGATAAAAGATAAAAGACGTGAAATTTTAATTTTCCGTGTTATTTTATTTGTGGAAATAATGTAAACAATAAAAATCATAGAACCACTACTTTTCTTATCCTTAGAAAAGCATGACTCAAAAAAAAAAAAAAAAAAAAAATCAGGGCGCCTGTAATCCCAGCACTGGGGAGGCTGAGGCAGAAGGATTGGTGGAAGTTCGAGACCAGACTGGGCTACAAAAGTGAGCTCAAGGCCAGCCTGAACGGCATAGCAAGACCCTGTCTCAAAAAAAAAAAAAAAAACTTAAAAAAAAATCAGGGATTTATAACCTCAAGGAGAGACCAAGTTTGCCCTCATTTCTGTGCACAATCTCACTACTGACAGCAGGAAATTATCATAGTGGTGCTGGCTGTTAGCAGTAGGATTTGAATTTTCCACAGGATACACAGGGACTTTTTTTTTTTTTTTCATCTTTGCTTAATGAGCAAATGGGCTCCAGAGAGATGCAAACTATTTTGGCATTATGCCTCCAACTCATGTCACAGCAACAAGGAACAAGGTGTCAGCACTGATGGTATTCACAGGAGCAGCTTCATAGCTCATTCATTTCTGCCATGCCTTCGCCTCACCCTGGGTTACGCAGCTACAAGGGACAATGCACCCTTTGGACGATTTGTGCTTTATGAATTGTAAATCCAAGGAGAGAGAGACAGCTTGACTGAACCCAAATTATGTTGCAGTAGATGGCAATGAATGTCCTGCTTTAGCAGGATAATAGAACCCCTGTTTATTGGCAGGCATTCAGCTTCTATCTCTCTCATCCACTTTTTCTCTTGGCCTTGACCCTAATCCAGCAATTGCACATCCCCAGCTGCTCTTTAAGCTGCCTCATTAGCAGCGCACCATTGGGCAGCTCTCATGACAGTCATCCAATGGTGAGGAAGTGACATGGCGCCAGAGACTGTAACGGATTGGCAAGTGTGGAGATGAAGTGGGAGACAAGGTTATGTGAAGACAGTGTCTGAGAGCTTTGCAAGGGTCTGAGCAGTCATTGAAATTTAGGCACATATTATAGCTTTACTGTCCAGCATGTTGGTTTCTTAAGATTCAGAAAATTAATGCTTTGAGATTACAACAGTATCTACATGTTGTAAAGAATACATTTGACCATATGGCCTTAAATGCAAATTTTACACAATTTTTAAAACAACTCCTTTCACAGTATAAAATGAATATGTTGCCACAATTCAATTCCCATTGATATTTTCATAAGATTCTTCACATAGTTTAAAATTGTTGCTTAGAAATATTTGGTTTGGGGGCTTACTTTGGCAAGGAAACATACCTACCTCAGTCAAGACACCAAATGAATGTTATTTCTTTTCTGTCATAAATCTTGTGTGCACTTTCATAGTTTAAGAAAAATATAAATTAGTAGTGATAACTGATTTCATGTTTTGCTCTTTAAAACATAACTCAAAATACCTTCTTCATTCCTTTGCAATAAGTGTACCGCTGAATTTATTTGAATTATTTCAGTAACTCCTACAATCGTCCATTCTAAATTAGTGTTCATTTGATAAACATAAGATGAATAATTTTAATCATTTTCTTTATGTTCATTGCTCTTATCATTGTCAAAATTCATAGACCAAGGTAAGTACTCTCTCCAGGAGTCATAAAAGATATCTGTCATGCCTTGTGACTTGCTCACTTTCAAATAATTGAATGCTATAGAGGCACTGCCATTTTTATTCATCCAGTAATTTTTCAGCACCTGCTAGGCGACATTCCTGGAGGTACAGAGATATCAACATGAGTCCAGGGGTGTATTTGTTCTCAAAAAGTTTGCCATCTAGCAGAAAATCAATATATTTTGGACCATACAGTAGGGTGTGATGAATATGATAGAAAGAAATGAGTGCAACTGTAACAGGATACTTAAGGTATAGTAAGTGCCTTTGGCATGGTTAGAAAGGCTTCACCAGGAATGCCCTTCTAAAACAAGTCCTGGAGCATAAATACATACATATGAGTTAGCAATATGAAGGTAAACTAGGGAAACAAGAAGTGTTTCAGGCAAAGAGGCAGACACACATAAGGGCTCTCAAGTACATTGATATATGTCTCACTAAACATGTGACTGCAATAAACAGATATAAAGCCCGCTTAAGTAAAGAAGTCAGTTGTATAGAGGACAAAAAAGCAAACGAAATGCAAGCTCATGGAAACCCAAGTTCAGGCACCCTCGAAAACCCAGATTACATTGACTACGGAGCAGGGGTCTTCACACCTGCCCCAGGTCAGGGCCTAGACTCAGGAGCAGAAACAGGTAAAAGTTCAGGCAGACGTTCTGCAATAATTTAACACAAATACGCCCCCTACTGTTCTTTCGCTGCTTAATTCTCTTCTTTATGCATAATTCTTTTCATGTATCCTTCGAGAGAAGGAACAATTTATTTAAGCCATAGCCAGGGAATAGGTGCAGACCGCACAGCAACTCCTGTCGTATATTTGCCAGCGGCCTTCAGTCAGGCGGCACTCCTGGATCACATGAGCTGTGATCAGTGAGAAGCTGGTGGAAGTAGAGGAGACACACTGGGCGTCACTCAGCGCCTGGCTGTGTGGACTTGCAGCCTCTCCCTCATCTGTGGGAAGAGCAGTCTCTTTCACGTGGGCTGTCATATAACAGATAAGGCACTGGTGCCAGAGTTCTAATAGCAAAGTTCGCAAATAAATCCTACGATGTACTGAATGTTAGCAAAACTTACATTGATAAAAGTTGAAATTCTATTAGCTGCCCATATTACAAAGTATCCCACCACTTTGTTGACAAAGTAAGTGAATTTTACTTATGATAACTGTATATATTAGATTTTTAAAATATTACTTCATTACTAGATATAGGATATCTTCCAGTCTAATCTTATTAACCAAATTATTCTTTCTAGCTCAATGTTTGAATAATTATTTGTCTTCTTTTACTACTTCATATATTGACTCTGTCTTCCTATTATAAATCTACCATTTATAGTGCATCCAATCATTCATTTCATTTTACTTTAATTTTTTCTGTGTGTTTATGTAGTTTTATACCATCAGCAATTCTCAAAGGTGAGAGTTTTATCTCATATAGCACACTGTACATTTTGCATCTAGTAGGACCGTAAAAAATACTCTTTTTTTTTTTTTTTTAAGACAGGATCTCACTTTGCAATTCAGGATGGCCTCTAGTTCACTTTATAGCTCAGTCTGGTCTTGAACTCACAATGATCCTCTTGCATCAGCCTTACACGTACCAGTTTACCAGCATGCACTGCAACACTGAGCTCAAAAAATACTTTCTTATTGAAAACACTGAGTCTGGGCTAAAAAAATTTGAAACTACATTTTTTTTAGAAACTATATAAGGAAAAAATAAGTTAATTTTTATGGCCCTTATGAAGTATATGATTATAGGAGCCAGAGAGATAGCTCAGGGGCACAAGTGTCTGCCTAGCAAGTACAAGGTCCTGAGTTTGATCCCCAGTTCTAACAACAACAACAACAAAAAAAGATGATTATATAAATCATAAATGGGTCATTTTCTAGGTTTATCTTTTAACTTCTAAAATTTTTAGCAGATATGGTAAATGAATTAAATTTACTAAATAAATATGACTGTCTTCAGTAAAAGAGGCTCACTAATGGACAAACATTCTTTTTTAAACTACTGTCATTTACCATCAAGAGTCGGTTGTAGCCGGGCGTGGTGGCGCACTCCTGTAATCCCAGCACTCGGGAGGCTGAGGCGGGAGGATCGGTGCGAGTTCGAGACCAGCCTGGGCTACAAAAGTGAGCTCAAGGCCAGCCTGAGCTGCATAGTGAGACCCTGTCTCAAAAAGACAAAAAAAAAAAAAAAAAAAAAAAAAAAGAGTCGGTTGCAGCTTATTTCTCCCACAATAACAAGTGCACCTGGGAAATGTTTTCTGTTACGTTCCAGAACGTAAGTGGCAGTACAGATACACTGCTTTAGTCATCATCACTGTAATAAAATAACATATTTCTCTACTTAAGCAAAAATAGAAAGAAGTGGATTTTTTAAAAAAAAATAAAGTTTATAGTGCACTAGAGAACCTGCTTAGGCAGAGCACAGCAGCCTAGTTTCCATCCGCAGCAGGCTGTGCCTGGCCCTGCCCTTGCAGGGCACACTGAGGCAGGGATTGAGACTGGGCATGGTGGCACACGCCTGTAATCCCAGCTCCTGGGAGGCTGTAAATAGGCAGCTCACTACAAGTCCAATGTATGTAGTGAGACCCTGTAGACCTTATAGACCCTGACCAAAATACAACAAATAAAATAAAATAAAACAAAATTCATTGAGTCACTCAGACCAAGAATTATTAATGGTCATTCAGTAGCCATATGTTGAAATAAAAAGAATTAAAAAAAATAGTAAAAGTCAAGAGTATTACTCTACATAGAAAGTCAAGCATCATTCACGTTTTGTCTAAAGTGTTTTTCTCACACAATATTCAATTGAATTTTAGAGAGAAACATAATGAAAATCGACTTAGTTGTGTGCCTTTTTAAGGAATTGAAAGACTTAACTTCAAATTTTCCAACAAACAGTTGTAGCACGCTAGACAATGTGCTAGCAACAAGAAAGCAAGTTAATGCCAGACATCATTTGCATCCGTAGGAGTTCAGTCATCCACTTAAGGGCAAGTGATTAAATAGATAATTATACTTAACAGTAAAATAATCATGATAAGCTAAATATGTATGTTACCATTAAATGGCATTTTAGAAGAAAATATTTTCTTATAAAGAAAAATCAGAAATGAATTGTTAAAGATTTATACTTTTTTGAATTCCTGAGAAGTTAAGAGGATTACACAACATAATCAAAACAGTAAGATAAGAAATTTCTAGAGTTATGAAAAAAAAGGCTGAAATAAGTAGAGCACTTCCTGTGTTTGCAGAATGCATTGGTAGGGGGTAGACGGAAGAAATTCAAAAAGCCTTCTTCCAAGTGATTCACATGTGCTGAATATCCTTATCCTCCTCTTCATTCTGAAAAATGAGAAAACTAACAAAGAGTTGTCTTTTTATGTGTTTAGTACCGGGTCTACAGAGTCTTGCTATGTAGATTGGACTACTAGTGATCCTCCTGTTTTCAGCTTCCCAAGCGCTGGGATCACAGGCGTGCACCACCATCCCTAGTCTCAAATGCAGTCTCTGCACACCCTGGGGGCAGAACTGGCAGGGCATAGCCGGGATCAAAGCCAGGCCACTGCACTCTGCCTAAGTAGAGTTGCTTTTTCAAATAGAAACCAATATTCTGTGTGGTTTTAAGGCAACAAACTGACCACTGGGTTCCCTCTTTACTTTTTCTTATAATAAGAGAGTCACAGTATTTTAAGGCTCATGTATTTTTGAACCACACACTGGTTTTCTAAAATTTTAGAGTATGTACAGATTTGGGACAAAGCTAGACTACACAGAAGTTGATGATGACAGGCAGGCTAACAGATGTTAAAGGGAAATATAGAGAAATTCTACAACATAATGAGATTTGATACATAAAATCAGCTAACTAACGGATGTTAAAAGGTAATATTTATTTTTAATGTCTTCTGAATTTTCACACTGAGTGACCAAGGCATCTTACCTTCTGGGCCTCCTTCTTCCTCTCAGACAGAAGCTTTCTTACACTCAATAAATTCTTTCTACTGCTAACCTCCTTTATTTTTAGAGTGACTTTCTCCACTTCAGAGCACACAAACTTGGTATTTTGTGCAGGTTGGAGATTCCATTCCTGTGTATCATTTGGAGGCCTTCCACTGAGGTAACTGGAAGGAGGGCAGAGTTCACTTTAGTTTCACAGATCCCAGATTATGATTTGCTGAAATAATCAGAAGTTTTATAATGTTATCCTTTTGTCCAGGTTTTGTCTCTCACATTTTATTGGGATGATGATAAATTCAGGCTAAAAGTATGGAAAGGTTATAAGTTTAGAACTGTTCCTTAGTGGGACAATTTATTCTGATTTGCATATATTGCTGAGCTTATTCCTGGTCTTCAGGTGACCTGTTTAACTTGTTTGACTGCTGTGCAGCACTAGAAAAACATAATATTAGCACATCCCCTGATGGGTCTTGATATAAAATGCTATAAAATGGGTCTTTTAAGTGAAATCCAGCTCATATGTAGAAAATATGCATGCCTATGTAAGAAAACTTGGGACTCCTTCCACCAGCTAAAGGGCATTATACTGCTGGATGTTCCTAAATTGAGAAGACAGGTTTCACTGTGACAGGCTGACTTTGATCTTCCTCTACAGCCTAGAGGAAACGTCAAGTCTGTTTTCCTTCAGTTTTCATTTTGGTCTGATCTTGCACTAATGAGGATACAATCCTATCTGTTAAAATTCCCCGTTATTACCTGAGAATGATTACTGAGGGACAGCTTGTCTCTATAACTCACTGTGGACATGAGAGAAGACCTTAGTTCTCTAGCTTTCTAATCTTCTCCTGCCACTTTGTACTTCTTCTTTTTTTCTTTTTTGACAATTAAGTCTAGAGAGAAAAGAATTCTAAACTCTTCCAACCTTTTCCTCCTATCCAGCAATTAAATAAAATAAGTAGAATATTAATATTCATTAAAGCCAAAGACAGGGATGTCATCTTACATGAAGGCTGCATATAGCCATTTCTATATTAGCTGTAACACTGGGATTTTGCCTATCCAGAAGAAAACACAAAAAAACCATGTCCCAGTTTAGTGTTCCGGGAAAGTCTCGCTCAGGAGGCTGAACCTGAGAGAAAGTGGCAAGAATAAATTTCTGGGTGAAACCAGAAAGTGCTATTTCCAAAGCACCACATTTTGGGGGCAAAACAAATTTAACCTAAGGAAGGATGTACAACTTTTCCTCTTCCCCTCCTAGATGTAGGTATCATTTTTATGCATAAGAGAACATAGGAGAAAATACTTTGAAAATAAGTTATGGATTTTAGAACTTTTATTATAAACTTGTAAAACACTAAGTAATGATCTTACTTAGGATTTCACCTATACCCTATAGAAATTTGTAAAACAGTTGTTACTCTGCCAGCTAGCTAAATACTCGTAGAGCAGCTGCCACTCTTAACACTGAGGAAATATTTCCCTAATATTGTTTTAGAAATTCTCCATTGAAGTCAATGGTCAATGGAGCGTTTACCAAACAGACAGCCAGACTCCTTTCTGGAAACCAATATCTGGTTTCATAAATCAATAAAATTTGAGAACAACTGAGGTGTCATGACAAGAGCTATTCTCTTGAAGATACCGAAAAGTTTCTGAGTGGAATCTAACTTCTGCCCAGTGGAAACTGGCTCCTAATCAGATATATTTACACTTAGGATAGGCATGGTGGCGCACACATGTAATGCCATCCTTATGGACTGTTATGAGTTATTTTGCTGAAATCAAGTACCTACAATCTTTAGAATGATTTCAAGTATGAAATGGTCCTTTAAAGACGTCTCCAAGTACAGACTCTCTAACCGCAGTGGAACAACCATCTCTGAAAAAACAAAATGAAAAAAAGACCTCCAACATCACAAGTTTCACTGGTGGCCCACTACAATTGCAGAACGTTTGACTGTGTATGTGTCTGCTTCCTCTTAGTCCAAAGAGAAGTGTATTCTTTTCCTTTTTTTTTTCTAAGCAGCAGCAATAGGGAGGTGGGTCATGCCCACACACTGTACTCTGTAGAACGATTGTGAGGACAATATGCAATCTGTCAACTTTCAAAAAAAAAAAAAAAGAAAGGGGAAAAGAAAAAAAAAGTAATGTTGATTTAGAAGGGTTAATGTTTAATTGTTTGATCAATGTTATATACCTATATGTATTAATCTAAACTGATCTGATGACGAAAATATGTAATATAACCATTGTTAAATTTAAACAATAAAAAATTGAAACTTGAAAAAAAAAATAAAGTAGAAAACCATAAAAAAAAAAGGTATATGTTGGGATCCCTGAAACAAGGAAATCGATTAGATATAAGTATGTGGGATTTGGCCTAAGACAAAAAAGCTACTTCACTCCTGAGATGAACATCTTATCTGGTTAAAGTTATCTATCAGTTACTAGGCAACCTAGAGTCACATGTCACTAACTTCACAAAAGTGTAAGTAAAGGATAGTTTTGTTGTGGAAAAAGTGAGGATATATATCTATATCTATATCTATGTCTATCTACATATATAGACATAGATATAGATATAGATATAGATATAGATATAGATATAGATACAGATATAGATATAGATGTATATACAGACACACATGAGAGAGTTATGATAGGTATACAACTACTTTCTCTTAGTTGACTGAAAGTAAAAGTTTGTACTACTATTGTTTAGACAAGATATCATGTCAGCATCTTGTCCTCTAAATAACTACTATGAAGACAATGTAGAATGTATTAATTACTTTAAACATCCTACTAACCTGATTTGAAAGTGTTTCATTGCTATTTTTTCTTTTTTCTCAGTAAAATGAATAAAAATTATTTTAAAAAGAAAAGAAAAATCTACACCTATCTATCATATTTTTCTCTTTATTACTGAATCAGAAACTCAATTTCCTTCCAGCCATCATACCTCAATAAAAAAATCACAAAATAAAAAGTAACTCACTTAAGCTATATCTGGGATAACATTCTTTTCACACATTGCATTTAGTTATGCCTAAAATCCCAACTCCCATTCTGGGAGAAATGTTTTTATCCTGTACAATTATTGCCAATTAATCAAAATGATGCTTCCACTGGTTTTACAAATACAATATATATATTGTTGTGTATGTACAATAATTTTAGAATTTTTTGACTGGTCAAAATAATATATTAATTGTTATCTGTTTCTTGGAAGGCATACTTTTGGAGACAATTATAGATTAAGCAAAAAATTCTTAAAATAATATGTCAGACTCCATCAATAAAGGGATCTGAGAGTCAATGGATTATGATTTCTATTCCAGTCTCTTAAGAACAGGTTTTAGACTTCCTGATAGTTTGATTTCACTCCTATGCCAAAGAATAAAGGAGTTTAATATTTATTAGCCTAGGTAAATGCCTTCAAAAACTGAGTTAAAGCCTTTCCTTATAGAACAGAACAAGGCACAAGAGGTGGTAAAAGTTTTATTCTCAAAAATCATCCACACATTTGAATTTCCATAGAGCCTACAGAGCTCTTTTTTTTTTTTTTTTTTTTTTTTTTTTTAAGTAACAGTCATGTAGGGCTTTTCTCAGGCACTGGATGTTCTCTATCGCCCTCATTGTGCATGAAGACCACAGACATAAGGAAAGGTAAAAGAAAAATGAGTGAGATCCTAAAGACGCATCCAGAAAATGGCTCAGGATGACTAAATACAATGACCTCAGTTATTGCCTTTAGTTCTCATTAAAATAAGAAACACACCACAGGGCTGGTGAGATAGCTCAGCACATTAAATGGTTGCTTAGGGAGACTCAGGGAACAGGGTTTGATTCCCCTGACTCACATGATATGCTGGCTGCTGCTGGGGCATGCTGAGTCAGCAACTGAGATTGGGTGTGGTGGTATGCCTGTAATCCCAGCAATGGGGAGGCTGTAAACAGGAGGACCACTATGAGTCTGAACTGCATAGTTATACCCTGTACCCACATACATAAAAAAGAAATAAACCACAAATTTTAGGCCTCAATTCATTTGAAATGCTTTAAGGATGCCCTTTTCACACTAACGATTTTCTCTTTGATAGAGAAACAGATGCCTTACTGAGGGATATCACTCCACTGTCGAAATTGCAAGACTCTTCAACAGTTAATAGATCAGACTATAAGATAGAGAAATCCCATATTCCACCCCAGAGATTTAATTCTGCTAATGTCTCTCCCCTCATCATCCTCTCTCCTGGGATCAACTTGCAAAAAGCCATCCACTCTGACCCTGTCAATTCCATCAGCTGTCAAGTTAGCAGACCTGGACTCCTGGATATACCACACCCTACTCAAGTTTTAGAAATGAAAGACTGTCAGAGTGTAAGCAACTATCATCAGAATATTCCTACAAACTCATAGAAGAAAGCCTTCAGATGAGTAACCTAGGATGTTACTCTTAGCCCTTTTACTAATCACTTTACCACTTACTTGAGTATGCAATTGCATTCAAGGTGGACACAAGAACATGCAGTCATTACCACAGAAATCTTGTGACAAATGCAGCCTCTCCTTTTAGCTAGTACATTTGAACATCTTTGGTGTGTTTCCTTACTCCAAGGAGCCGATTGGAATAAACTACAAGACCATATTGATGAGTTTTCAAAAGTTCAATAGTTTATAGTTTCACCCAACACTACAAGGTAATTCAGTGGCCAATAAGCTAGTCATTTAATGATCACGGGTGTACTCCAGTAGGACCCCAATTACAAAAAATGTAAGGGTCCTATCCTGAGGGTCAACAATCATAGACATCAGGATGACTATTTTCAGATAAGGGATGATTATTTATGGTTAACCAACCCCACAACACATCTTAGGACAAAGGCTCCCTTATGTTGGGGGTAGAAAAATCACTCCTATTCTCAATGGCTTTGCTCTGCTATATACTTGAAATGGGCACCTTCTGAACAATTATAGACACAATAATTTTATAAGCCAAAGATTGGTTTGCAATAAATTGGTTTAATTGCCCCAGGATTAGTGGAAATCCTTCAATGGCACTCATTGGTCCTGTTGAACCTGGCTACCCCACTGATGGGTAGGAAAATGCATGCTAGGATTTGCATGGTTACAAGGCAGAAATATCAAAAGTACTGACAAGCCTGTAAACTTACCCACTCTGTGCCATAATGGGTTTAGAAATGAATTTTGCTGGTATCATTTGACTCCACAGTCATCCCTTCCTAGGGCTAAAGGGTGCCACACAATACATCAAGGCCTTAATTAACTATACTCAGCAGGCCTAAAGTGACACTGTGGCTGGTCTCTCCTGAATAAAGAAGTAAAATTAACAAGGTAAGCCACCTGCTGAAATCAGATGGGATTAGACCTTCCAACAGCAGCACAATTGTGCAATTATAAAAGCTGAAAGTTTTTCAGGTGTGTATTGCGATCCTTTTTCTAATATCTCAGTAGCTGTTCAAGATATTAGATGACAGGTTAATACTCCATCAGATTCTGAAATTCTTCATATCTTCTCTTTATCTCATTAGGTAAAGCTATAACTTGCTCATACTGAAAGGAAACCTTTCTGATTACATTCATAATTGTCCGGTTGATTTTATTGTTTGACCCATGGTCACTTAATTACTTCTGTGGCTTTTTCTCCGACAGACTTAAAGCTGTCTTACCCAAGATGAGAACACTTGGAATCCATGAAGGGATTTAAGGTATACACTCTGTGGAATATCTCTGACTGCCAATCACAAATGTGATCCTCTTCAGCTGGAAGTAGCCAGATCTGTCCTCCTGCTTTGCCACCTCATGGCCAACAGAGGTTCTTCTTCAGAGGGGAAAATACTGCAGATAGCCAAGTGCAGAGGGTAGCTGTTGCTGGAAACATTCAGGGAAGGCCAGCCTTGAAGCAAAGAAGAACCATGCACCCATTGCTTCCCTTCTTTTTTTTATTTTTTTAAAAGATTATTTTTATTTATTTATTTTTTCTTGTTTCAGAACCTTTGTTTATTCACTCATTTTCATGGCCGGCTCAGCCCACCCTGAGGGCAGGGCTGGCGCAGCATGTGGTGCTGGGGATCGAACCGTGTTCCCTGAAGCCGCCCAAACTTTCCCAACCAGGTGTTTTAGGCCACTGAGCCATCCCACCAGGCCTCCTTTCTTTTTTTTAAAGGTTTTTTTTTTTTTTTTTTCTTCTTGATGAACAGCAGTGATTGATATTCTAGGTGGGCATCAGTCATCTGGGGTGGAGGCCAAATCTCCTTAGCCCAGGCCTTCCAGGAAAGGCCTTGCTTGCTCATGTGTGCTTCCTGTGTAACTTGTTCCCCCGTATCATCCACATGCAATCAATATTACTCAAGAGGCTATACCAGCTGTGCACTTACAGGATGACTATAGTTTTGTCCCGCCTCAAACCCATCCTATGATTTGCCTTTGGATTAATATTATCTTAGGACTATTTGTAATCTTAATCAGTATTTTCCAATTTAAGCCTGCCTCACCTCATGATTTGGCTTAATGAACACATCTGAGAAAGGAGGTTGATGGGCAACTCAATTTCTGGACCCCTTCTGTCCTTCTCCAACAGAAACATTCTTTCTTTTAATAAAATTTTCCTACTTTAAAAAATACAATAAAATATGCCCTGCTGGCCCTGCCTCCCTGGGGCACCCTGAGACAGAGTTTGATACTAGGCATGGTGACATGTGCCTGTAATCCCAGCACTTGGGAGGCTGAACGCAGGAGGATTACTATGAGTCTGATCTGTGTAGTGAGACCCTGTAGAATCTGTACTAAATACAAAAACAAAGAAATAAAATAAAGTAAAATGGAAAGGCCAGCCAGCCACATAGTTACAAGGGAAGTGCTAAGTCATTCATGTAAATATAAGACTTATAGTCATTCTTATGAAAAACATTTGGTAGCAAAGTTGAAGGGGTCAATTTCAAATTAGAGAAATATTCTACAAGAGAGTTTTGTGGGCTAGGAATATAGTTCAGTGTCTTAAGTGTCTGTCTGACAATATCAAGGTTTTGAGTTGCATTCCTGGTGTGTGTGTGTGTATGTGCGCGCGCGCGCACGCACACGTGTGTGCGTGACAGAGAGAGAGAGATTCTATTGATGTACTAAGATCCCCACCTCTGAATTTCTTACCATTACCATTAACAACAGAATGCACTCAGTCTACAGTGCAGCCTGCATTAACTGGAAGGATTGTATGTGATTGTGATGTATTACTACAGATGAGAGTCACTGCTTCATTTTTTTTAATCATAGATGGAAAAGAGCCTTGAAAACAGAACTTGTTTTAAAACTATGTCCTAAAACAAGGACCCTATTAGGGCTTGGGAATGTTCATTGAGAAAGGACTCAGTGTGGTTTCAAATACCTAGGTACTCAGAGGAGTTAGGGTTATGTAGCAGCAACGCACTCTTCACTCAAGGAAACTGAGTAACCCACACTGAACAGTCCTCAAAGAGACTGTCAAAGTCCGCATGGCAACAACATGAATTTGGCAGCTCTTCAGCCCTGGAATTCATGAAACTAGCTTGTGAAAGAACCTCTGGAAACAAATCCTATCCACGTAAAACTCTGGCTTCCTTCCTTTTAGGTGTTTGTGGTATGAGTGGAAGGTTTAGATATATGGAATGTACAGGCAGAATAAGGAAGCCAAGAACCACAATATTCTGGCAGCATACTTCCCAAACTAAAGGGAGGGAAAAATTTAATTTCCAAAAAAAGCAGGAGGATGTTTAAAATTGTTATTCTATGATCCTGACCATTTTGACATATTCAGGGCTTAGTGAGACTTGAAGTCTTTTGATATCGTAGAACAATCTGAAGTCATGGACTGCTTCAGGTTATCCACAGTGCTGGTGAAGAGGCAGGATGCAAAGTATGTACAAATGTACTCTCATGAGATAACAATAAAAACTGACTTCATTCAGCAAGTCATGAAAGCTGAGATTAGTAGCTTCACTTGTAACAAGAAGTATGTGCTATAATAAGCAGTTGCAAGTCAGTTCCGTGTTCAGTTTGGGATTTGGAATCCTGCCTTAGCAGACACTCAACTAATGATTCACATTCATGGTATGGAGTGCAAGAATCCCAAAAGAAATGTGGACTAAATTAGTTATTCTATCTGGAAAATTAGCATGATAAAAAGAATGCAAGGCAGAATGTTGAGTGAAAAGCGGGTAGTTTTAATCACTATGCTAAAGCAAAAATCCCAAAGTAGTAGGAAGGTTCCTTACATTAGGGTTCTCTAGCTCAGTGGTTCTCAGCCTTTCTAATACAGTGACCCTGCAATACAGTTCCTCATGTTGCAGTGACCCCAAACCAAAAACTAATTTTGGTGGCTACTTCAAAACTGTAATTTTGCTACAGTTATGATTCATAATGTAAATGCCTGATATGCATTATGTATTTTCCAGTGGCTTTAGGCGACCCCTGTGTTTTGGTCATTCTACTGCCACCGGAATTGCAACCCACTAGTTGAGAACTGCTGCTCTAGATGAACCAAATCCACAGAATATAGATGTGTAATTGTGCAAGGCAATTATGAAGCAGGCTCAGCTGAGTCTGATCTGGGCTCCTGTGTGTCCCAGAGCCAGAGGACTGAATGCCTGGTCAGGAAAGGTGGTGCGCTCCTTGAAGTGAGCAGCAGAAGCCCGTGGTCAAAGGTACAGAAGGTCACTGGTGTCAGTGTGCTTTCGCCAAACAAACTGGAGTACTGGAAAGCGATGCATACAAGTGTCTGCAGCCTTCAAAAGCACAGATATGAACAGGAGGACTGGAGCTTTTTAAAACAAGTAGACTTCCATCTCTTTTCCATTTTGTTTCCTCCTGGGTACAAGTCTATCAAGTGCTGCCACCCAGACCTGTAGGTAAGCTTCCCACTTTAGTTTGCTTGTCTCCATGCTGTTGGTACAACTCGCAAAGAGCTGTGCTTCATTAATCCACTAGGTATTTCTCAGTCCATTCAAATTAACATATCATGAATAGTCACAGTCAGTATAGGACAGATACAGCTTCACTGTTTAAGAAAAGTAAATGTGGTTCATCTACCAGATGGTCAAAACTGAAGCAGCTCAAGCTGAAAAAGATACGACAAGGATCCTCATCTCAAAATGAAGGCTGCAAAGGGTTTACTCCTGAGCACAGCAGTTTCAAGTAGAATCAAAGTCATGGGGTATAAATAAGCAATGGAAAGAGACTCAAGTCAGGACTATTAAGAATCTCTAATTTGAGATTCTGGGAGACCTGACAGACCCTAGATGTTGAGGTCAATCCTTTGTGATTATCTAGTGATTACTATTAGGAAAACAAGACATGTGAATTTATGGACCATGGAGTCAGGGTTACTTGACTACTGGATTTCATAAAGATCTGTAAGTGACAGTTTGGGATAATTGATAAGTGTAAGCTTTTAACTTTAATTTTATATCGCATTGTCATTGTAGCCTATGGAACTGTGGATCTTATTGTTAATAAAATGATTTACAGTTTGCTTTTCAAATATGCGTAAAGACCTATGGTGCAGAATCTCACCTTAATATTGAACCTGAAGATTCCATATATTGATCTATTTTTGGACAAAATTTAATGTAAAAGGGATTCTAGTCTATCACTGAAAATAATTCCTTAGAAATATCCACCCATAGAAAAAATATTCCCACCCATATTGCTCCTCGCCTCAAAACATTTGTGATTCCTAAGTCCATTCTAGATATTTATACACACAGCAGAGGGGTCAATTGATCTTGGAAATTAATACATGCAGTAGGTAGCATTTTTCATTTCAGAGGTAGGAATAAGGTTAGTGTCACATTCTTCCTGCTGCACAGTGTCTGCACCGCTTTTGTTTATATTTCTCTCTTCTTACATCTGAAATCAATTCTGTTTAGATCTCAAGTAGATGTCAAACTTAAGTAGCAAATAGATTAAAACACATAATGACCAGAAATTGCAACACATCTGGTAATTTTGTCCCGAACAGAGGAACAGTTCCAACATTCACCATTTTTATTATCACTCTCTTTCTGGAATAGAATCCCACTTAGTTGAAAAGAGACCTTGTGCACCAAACAATACAGGGCACAGAAAGAAGCTTGTGCCTAACGATCTATACAGACATATAATCAAGTAATAATTGCAAACCTCAGTGATATGTGACTGCAGTACAGTGTTAATGAAATTTCACAGCAGTTCTAGTAAGATGGTGCTGGTTATTAAAGCTGACCCCCTTCAGCAGAGTAAATTGCCTTAGGTTTTAATTTTATTTTGACGGAATCCTTTATTACTTTTTCTGAAATCAATATTGACACACAGAACACTGTAGAAAAGCTAAACAATGCAGTACTTTCAACTGTGAAAATCTGAATAACAGGTGGCTTGTATTTTTAGCTCCTGTGCCATGCACAGCACACAGATTACGTGCAGCACATTGAAAAAATGCTGTGCATCCATTAATGCTATGAAGTGCATTTCGCGTAGGGTTCAACTTTGTGTTCAACAAATATAACACCTTTACAGTCTGCTGCCATTGTTAAAGGTGTCATCAAAATGGATAATAGAAAAAGGTTAGCTTAGTTTTTAAAAGTACATATGCGCTGGTTTTATTTCTGAGGGCAAAGACAACTTGGAGAAAGCAGCATAATTATTTGAAAAGTGGAGAGCAAAAATGGGGATAAAATTGTAAAGCAGATACTGAAAGCACAGGAAATAAAATTTAACATGTAAACTAGCCCTTAAAGACCATTTCATCAGTTCAGATTTCCTAAATGGAAAATCTAGAGTTCCTTCAGTTAAGAGAATTAATCAGGGTCACCTACCTAAATGGAAACAGAGCCAGATCTAATGTCCTAGGCAGGTCTGATTCATCAAATTATCATGCTACACTTGAAGGCTAAACTTTTTAACCAGTAACAGGACTTTGTGCATCTAGCAATGACTCAAATGCGAATATACCAGTATGCCAGAATAAAACAAAGATACAAAGAGATAAGTATTGTCTTAGTTACTTTTTACTCGTTTCTGGGACAAATACCAGGCACTCAAGATGAAGGAAGGAAAGGTTTATTTAGCTCACAGTTTGTGGAGGTTTCAGTCCATATTCGGCTGACCCAAGGCTGAGTGGAACAGAGCAGAGAGCATCCAGTTCATGGCGGCGGAACAGCAACAAAATGGTGGCAGAAGTAGGCAACCAAACAGGGCAGCAGAGAGTAACAGCTCCAGTCTGTCTCTCTGTCTCTCTTTATATTACATTCAGTCTCTCTGCCTTAGCCCCCACCTTAGGCTACACCCATAATCCCAGAAGTACTTTGACCCATAATCCCAGGGATCATGGATCAAGTCTCAAACTCTAGAAGTCCCTGCCCAGTGACTACATGAGGCTTTGGGGGGACAACTAGACATAAACCATAACAAGTATATATGCTGCACATGTATTCCTAAGAAATAATACAGGTATTGCTATGATAGTTATAGTTTTACTTTCATAATTGTTGACATGATCATAGATGGTACAGCACTCACTTTGTATTTTGTTTGCCTTACTAAGGATCTTAGCTGGTCATGGTTCTTTACATGGTGGGATAGGCAACCCTTCATACCTAAAGGTTTGGGGTCATCAGTAGCCCTGCCTACCTTAGATTTAAACTTAATCACAGTACATGTAATACTAACAGACATTCCAAGGTGCTCTTGCTTTCTTAACTTATTCGTCTTCACGTCCATTATGTAGTAGCTGTCCAATTCCCCTTGGTAGTGAAGCTCAGTTACCTCAGGCAGCAAAGTTATCCCATTATTCACTGAATAACACAGGTGCACAGAAGGCCAAAGCACCCTGATGACACTCTCAGCTTTTATTTCCACACTTTGATTCATTAGCTGAGTCTCACAAGGGCTCGGGACTGTGAGTTCTGAAGTGTGAAAGCTTCGACTTGATTACTGTTGGTGCAGGAGCTACACAGAGCTCTTACTTGTGCCCGTCCCTGTGCAGCATTCTATGGTCACTCGAAAGTCTGTGCTCAGGCACACTCATTCAGGTCATAGAAAAAATGCTAAAAGTGACATAATAGTGTTAGATGTTTATTATGTTCTGAGGGTTTGTTAGTAGCTCTCTAGAATCATATGTGTCTTGTCTGGCACAAGTGGGGTATGCCTGAAATGTACAGGTCCTTCTCCTAAACGTGTGGCTGATCAATTATATCCAGAACAGATCTCCTACTTATTTCCACATTACACCCTAGGCTATTAGTGTGCTCTTTACTCTTGGGAATGGAGCCATTAACATATTTAAATTTTGTCAGTGTAAAAATTCAGTTCCACAAACTCCAGAAGCAATTCAGAATGCACATCCTTGAAATTCTGCTCCTGTTGAATCACTCTCAGTACCAATATTTATATTAGCTTGGAATCTGCAGAGAAATAAGCATACACAAACATGCACACACACACACACACACACACACACACACACACACACACAAATACACACATACAGATCTTTTACAAGAAATTGGCTCTTGTACTAAAGAGGCTGAGAAGTCCCAGAATACGAAGTTGGCAAGCTGGAGACCTAGGAGGGCTGCTGATGCTTCTGACTTTGAAGGGAAAGACAGATGTCTTAGCTTGGGGACAATTAGAAAAGGAAATGAGCTTTATCTATCATACCACTTTGTCCTCTGCAGACCTCCAATAAAGGGAATGAGCCCAATTCATAAGAGGAAGGACAATCTCCTTGCTTGTTCTGTTTCTTCAAATGGCCATAGCATCTAGAAGCACCCTTACAGATGTGTTTATAGCAATGTAGGACCAAACTATTTGGGCATGCTATGAACTGGCAGATTGTATATAAATTTCACCAAACAATGCCACAAGACAAAAACTCTCCAAGAAGTCAATACTCTCTGCTAAATTGTGGCTTCAGTGCAGTCATAGCTGTCCCAACAGTGCTGTCTTGAACTTTCCTTTTAGATATTTATTTCCCTATGACCATCAGGCGGTGGGCTCTGGCATCAGCTCTGCTGTACTTCACTGTGAACTCTACAGGCTTCTACAGCACTCTCCTTTGCCCAAAGTGACCTCCCCGGCTCTGCATACTCTGCTCCATTTTAAGCCTCCTCACTGCCTTGGCTGTTGTTATTTTCACTTTCAACCTCTAAACTTTAGGCTAAGTAAATTTCTTCTCTTTATAAAGTTAGGCTTCCTAAGACAGTTTTACTCATGAAGAGAAGACTGACACTTTTTCTAGAAGAATACCTGACCACCTTCACTCTCAGAAGGCTTGCTTCAGAGCACACTGTTCTATAGCTTTTCTCTCATGGTGCTGTTTTCCTTTCTCATCATCCTTTCCCCTAAACATCTAAATTTTTTTTCTCCTTTCACATCTTTGCATCTTTTCATAATTGAACTTTTTGCCTCCTTGTTAATTACTTCTTATCATTATTGCTCTCAAAGATTTACCTCTTTCTCTCTAACACATTCATTCTCTTTGTCTAGCTCTCCCTCCCTCTCTCTCTCTCTCTGTTTTGTTTCTTTAGACACTAATGCACATTTTCAACAATTACCTTATATAACATTAAAAAGCAAGTATCAATAATCATTAGAAAAACTACTTAAGATAAACTAACTTCTTGTTCTTATGGAAAATTTGACTAAAGCTTGTAAATGTCCAGGGACCTGTTGTGATTAATCATGTGAGCATCCATTAAAGTAATACATATATTAAAATGCATTCTGTAAAAAAGCCATGCAGTAACATGAAAAATAAATTACATTGTCAAAATCTAAATTGATTAGCTTGATTTTACGGTAGTAGGCAAATATATAAATTAAACAGTGAATTATAATTCCTAAGCTTTACATAAAATTCTCTTTAATTTTGTGTAAGAGCATGACAAAAAAATCTTTAGAAACTGGGAAGCACTGCAATTAGTTTTATGCTCACCAAGCAGCGTAACATAATTATTGAACTACAACTTCAGTGTTCCACATGTGCGGCACTGCTGAGCCAGTAAAAACCCAGTGCTACCTGGCTTACCAATTACCCAGGGATCCCAGGGCCCACAAGAACTCAAAAGTTTTACAAGATTGCTCCTTCTTTCACCTTATTTGAGTATATTGTATCTACTCTTTTCACTCTAAAAGCCTATTTTTATTGCTTTAGTTTAGAAACTTTAGACTTTAAAAGAGGTGGATGGTCAGAAATCTTCTTAAATATTTAAATACAATGGGAAGCTAGCTATTACCTTCTGATTAATCTGTAGTTCAAATCTTCACATATAAAATTTAGGCCCTTGTGACATAAATATTTGTTTTGTTCTAATGTTTTTCTTCCTCTCTGACAGTGAAAATAGCTGTTTACTAATTCTAATAAGGTAATGCAAACTACATTAAAGTAGAAATTTCAGTATACAGTATTTAAACTGAAAACTTTCCTTGGAACAGATGCTTCAAAATTACAGATAACTATCTGCAGCTAATATGGTATGTGATAGGCTACATAACATATATTTTAAACCCTTGTACATATTTAATTGGCTTTTTTTTCTGGAGAAGGAGATGCGGACAAAATTACTCTAAGTGCCAGTATTCACTCTGGTATAAAAATTGCATTTGTGAGAAAAGAAATATCAAGGATGGAGGATTAATTTCTTCATTCATCTAGGTCTTTAAAATCATAATAATGACGATAATGATAATGATAATAATAGCTAGATTAACAGCTCAATAGTTCTTGGAGTCAAAACATTCAGTTGTCTTTGCTTTTTCACATGGGAATATTGTTTAAAATTAGAGGCAGAGCTGGGCCCAAGAAGGTGCAGAGCTGTGCCGGAGAAGGCTCCCTGGAGGACATAGTGTCTGAGAAGAGAAATGAATAAAAGCAGCAGGCAGAGCAGGAAAAGAAACAGGAGAAGAAGCTCCCCCCCCCCCCGCCCCCAGAGTGTGCTTGGCTCAGACAGCAGCAGTTCCAGTGAGAGGTGTATGACAGGGGCACAGCAGAGAGTGCAGGATTCAGACCTCAGGGATGAGGAGTTGCCAGTCGGTCTCATCCAACAGCCAGGGGAAGACCTCTGCATCAGATCCATCAGGGTATTACTTCGACCCTGAAAAGAGCTGTTACTTCTATTTGCTACCTGACATAACAACGGCAGCCCCCTTACCAAAGAGAGCATCTGGCACAGGGAAATGGAGAGTAAATGACTACAGCTGCTAGAGGAAGAGGAAAAGAAGAAAAAGAGAGCAGCCAGATGTGATTTCTTCCTACAAAAAAGCCAGCTGGGTTTGCTCAGCGTCCAATTACTGCTGCTTAGCCCACCCACGAGCTGCAGGTGAGCTGCACGGAGAGGAAGAAGGCTGAGATTCGGAGCGTCTATGCCTGCACTCCGCTGAGCGACCCATCCAGTCTCATCCTGCTGGACACCAACAGCCACCAGCTCTTCACAGCCGTTGTGGATGCTGCAGGCTCAAAGTACGGCCTCATCAGCCTGAGTGGACCACAGACTCCGCTCTCACGACGCGCATGCACAAAAATTTCTATTTTGCCAACCTCAAGGTAAACTCTGTGTGCTGTGCCTCGCTGAACTACTTGGATTCTCACTTTTTGCTGTGCCTCTTGGGATTTGCAGACACACCACGCTGTGCCACTCGGATCCCAGTGTCACTCTTCACCAGTAATCACACCAGGTGTGGACTAACGCGGCCTGCTTTGTGGTTTCCGGATCCCTGGTGCCTGGTCCTGTGCGTGGTGTCTGAATGTCCAGGCCAATACCTGCTTCATCCTGGCTTGTCTCATCGGGTCGTATTGACTAACGTCGTGACGGAGCACCGGTAGTCGTACAGGGCCAACAGCGATGTACGGCTCTGCAGTTTGCTATCATAACTCCTTTGCTGTTCGTTGACTGCCGCTCTCGGGAGATCTTTGTCAATGATCTGTGTTCTCTAAGCCAGGGCAAGGACTGGAAATCCACCTGCCTGTTCCACAACCTGTTGGTGACCTCTTTGTGTATCCTCCAAGAAAAGCAATCTTTGTAGTTGAGAAATATTCCACTGTGTTAAAGTATCACATCTTTTTGTCCATTCCTCAGGTTATGGACATTTTCCCCTAAGATTTAGCGATGACAAATTGTGCTGCTATAAATATAGGTGCACATAAATCACTGTGGTATGATGTTTTCAATTCTTTTGAACAAATACCTAGAAGGAAATTGCAATCTTAGTTCTTTAAGAAACCTTCACACTGATTTTCAGAGTAGTTGTACCAGTCTACATTCCCATCAACAGTGGAGAAGGGTTAGTTTTTGCCCCACAACTTCTCCAGCATTTGCTATTATTTGCTCTCTTTATCACAGCCATTCTTTCTGGAGTGAGATGGTATCTCAGTGTTATTTTAATTTGCATTTTCCAAATAAAAATGCTATGGAAATTTCTTTCCATTTAGTTGTCATTTGTAGTTCTTTCTCTGAGAAGTGTATGTTCATCTTAGATGCCCTTTTTTGTATTGGATCTTTGAATTTTGGGGTCCTGATGTTAATTCGTTATATATGGGAGTCCTAAATTGGAGTTCTTTGTTTGAGTGACTGTTGGTTAAGATTTTTTTTTTCCAATTTGTGGGTTGTCTTTTCATTCTGTTGCTTATTTCTTTTGACATCTAGAAACTTCTCAGTAAGATAAGATCCAAGTTGTTGATTTTTTGAAGTATTTCCCATGCAGTTTAGTTTTTGTTCATGAACTCTGCCTACTCCTACATTTTCAAGATTTCCACCTACTTCTTATTTCAGTAGAATCAGTGTTTCTGCTTTAATATTTAGATTTATAATCCTTTATGATTTTAGGTTAGTGCATGGTGATAGGCCTTGGTATACTTTAAATTTTTAATCATGTGGAGAGCCAGTTTTTCCACCACCATTTGTTAAAGAGGCTATCATTCTTCCAATGAACTTATTTGGCCCCTTTGTCTAAACAATGTTTCTTATATTTGTCATTTGTGTTTCTTCATTTGACAAATGTATATTCATCACCAATGTCCATTTTTGGATTGGGTTTTTGAATTTTGGAACCATGACATTTTAAAATTCTTTCTATATTCTAGATATAAGTTCTTTGTCTGGGTAACATTCAACTACATTTTTTTCTCAGTTACTGGATTTTCTTTTCACATTGTTGCTGAATTGTTTTGATGTGCAAAAACCTCTCTTCTTTTTGTTTAACCTGTTACTGTTTTAATAAAAAGAAATACTCCATATAATAAATTATTTTTAAATATATGTGAAATTATTTTAAACAAATAAATACACAAAAAGAAGTTCAGCATTCACCAATGAGCAAAAACACTGAACTGCTGCTCACAGTACCCGAACACTGGGTTTCCCCCAAGAACATACATAGATCAGTGCTCACTGCCCAGTTCTGCTTTCTGCATCGATCATCCTGGTTATAACCTCCACTCACAAGGAAAATACACTACGTGCTTCATTTTACTTGTTTCCAAAATATAAAAAATCAAGATTATTACACCAATGATCTCAAACGTGACTAGCAATTAAGTGTGTATAGTGATCATTGTTCACCTTCAAGTTTTCTGCTTAATACAGTGGGAGGGCAAAAAGAAAATTGGATAATAGGTGCTTCACTGGAAAATGCCATCTCATATAAAACAACTTACAGGGGAAGTTCCTATTTCTTCTCACTCTTCAACTTACAATAATGCTTACTTTCTATAATGTTTATACAGGAAGAATGTGGATCTAAAATTAAGGTACCAAATTTTATTCAGGTACTCCACAAGGTATAGTCTCAGCACAGCAGAGTTTGGTGAGCTGTAGACTTATTTATCATTAGCAGATTCAATTACTTAGCCTTATAATGTTGGGTTCTTTTCTTAACTCTCCTTAAGATATTTTGTTCTAATTTTTCTAGACTGGATTCAAAAGAACTGTGAAATTTAAGTGCAAAAATTTTATTGTCTTGTAGTGTAAAGATGTTTGCAAGTCGCTTTGACTACGGACAGTTGGATTTGATAAAGAAGTGGTTCTTGGGTGTGGGATGGAAGGGAAAATGACAAAAAGAGAATCAAAGGACAAAATGGAATCAAGGATTTATAAATAAGAAGGGAAAGAGGGAATGGGGCAGAGGAGCAGAGTGGGGAAAAAGAGGAACTAAGGTACATTAGCTAGACATATTGTGTTAACAAGAACTGAGAGGCTTAGAAGCATAACTACTTGACTCACCAACGGGACAGGGTCCTCCCTCTCGAAATGGCCTCAACTTGGGCTGGGGAGGTAGCTCAGTGGTATAAGTGCCTTTCTGGCAAGTTTAAGCTTCTGAGTTTGATCCCTGGGAACTCCCGCCCCCACACCAAAAAATAGTCCTGAGTTTGTAGAAGAGGTGGGCAAAGAGATGGTATGGGTGGACAGTTAGCATACAACATATGAAGGAAAGCAAGCTCACTTTCCCCTATGTTCTGTGGCTTTTGCTGTCCTCTGCTGCCCTGAGTGGTGTTCCTCACCATGCCACCCTGCCTCAGGCCAGGTGTTCACACTGTGAAACCTCCAAGAGCTGAGCGAAATAAACACCTCTTTCCTTAAATTGGGGTGATGGGTATTTTATGTCAGTAAAGAGAAAAAGAACTAATGCACACATATAGGCACAAACTCCCTGTGATGAATGTAACCATTATGCATATCTAAACTGTAGACAAACTTAATTAGAGTGAAGGAGGGGAGAAAATCGCAGCTGAGATGTGTTTTCCTCTAAATCTGTAACACATTTACATTAAATTACCACACATACTTTTTAATAAATAAATTAATGGTTCTGAAGAAAACTCTGGCCTGAGTATTACTACATAGTACACATTTTCCTGACCAAAGTAAACTATACAACAAGATTTAAAAGCTAAGTTGGGAGGTAGAGAGGGCTGGGGAGATAGCTCAGTGGTCATAAATGCCTGCTTGGTAAGCACGAATTCCTGAGTTCTATCCCTAGCACAGAAAGAAAAGAAAAGAAGTGGCTAACAGAATGTGCATTGTTGCATGTTGAATACACAGTCCAAGAGTTTTTAAAGTAAGTTCAAACATTATTACCTCTAAGAATATCATATAAGATAAATCCCCCTACATTCTTATGGCAGAATTTACTGTGGGAATAGCCTTATATTGTGCACAAACACAATTTTATTTATCTACTATTAAGCATATAATTTGAAGAAATGTTCAGGATTACTGAGAAAATGTAGTAAAGTCACTTGATGATATAAATTTTTCAAAAACAATGCTTTAGTCACGTTCTACATATGCTCATGTGCTATAAGCTTTATGTTAACTTACTTAAATATTTCTTTATTATGAGTTTTGTTATGTTATTTAGATATGTGTAGTGGTTGAGACATTGTGTCAACTTGGCTGGATGACTCATGGTTCACTATTGGTGGGAGTCCCATTCTGGAGTAAAATTGGTTCCTCCCTGGAGCGTGACCAGGGCCTGCCTAGGATATGATTGGCTCCTCCCTAGAGGGGGATCATGAACCCATCCTGGGGCATGATTGGTTCTACCCAAGGGCACAATGGGCCCACATCAGAATGACTGAGCACAAAGAGACTTCTTAAAGGGCTGAGGAAGGAGTCAGTACTCCACTTGGTCTGAGAAACTTCAATCTCCACATTGAGCTTGGACTTCATAATCTGGCTTGCAGCGCAGACTTGTCAGCCTCCAGCTTGGATCTTTCACCATGCATTGCAGACTCTTCAGTGTCCGTTAACGACACTTCAGTCTTCCAGACACAGACCCATCAGCCTATGGATAGAGACTTACACAGTGTGTTGCAGTGAAGTTCAGACCTTGGGACTGAATTCTTCAGTCCGGAGCGTGCAGATGCCCTCTGCACTCTTCCTCATCTGGCTCTGTGGCTGACTATTGTAAGCCAATCTTATAATTCCTATTGTATATTTTGTGTTAATATCCACTTGTTATATCTGTTCTGTTCCTCTAAGTAAAACAATATGTGATTCAGATATATATATATATATATACATATATATATATACACATATATATGTATATACATATATATATATATATATATATATATATGTTTTCTGATATATACTTTAAATGTTGTATATTAAATTTAATTACATAACAGAGTACGGGGTATATGATTTGTATTCTTTGAAATTTGTTTACTATATTATTGACTTAAATAATAAACTTTTAAAACCATTCTACATTTGAAGACTATGTAGTTTTGAATGTAGTGTTCTATATAGCTTATATATCTCTCCTGTATTTCTAAAACTCAGTATTTTAGGTGATCAATTTTTTTTAAAATTTTTGCCTGCTTAATTTTTCTATTACCATATATTACTTTATTCATTCGAAATTGGCCATTCGAGTACTCCTGCTTACAGATCAGTATAAAGTTGCCTCAGAAAGCTTTAGAATTGTTTTATTATTTTAGCAAATGGATGCTTTTATCATTGTGGAAAAACTGTAATGAACCCCTCCCAGTATTTTTACCTTAATATCTATTCAGCATACTTACAGTTAGAGTAGCTCTGTTTTCAAGGCATCTGTCTTTTACCTTTCTTCATACTGTGCTATTATGTTTGGAGATTTACTTTTAAGGCAGGAGGTAATTGAATTTTTCTTTATTCAGTTCAAAATATTTACCTCCACATAGAAACTTTTGGTCTAAATATACTGCAGATATTGTTGGTATATATTTTTTAAATTTTATTAATACCTCTGTGATGCATAATGATGGCATTCCTCATGGGGAGTTGGTCTACGTCTGTAACACATCATCATTCTGTTTAGTCCTTTCCCCCATTCCACCTCTTCCCTCCATGTCTTGATCTCCTTCTCTATGTGCAAAAGATCTGTGCCATATTACCTATCTTTCATTTTTTTTCCTCTAATTGTTTACATTTTGAATTTCTCATATAAGATGATACTTAATCTTGTGTGTGTGATTCATTTCAACTAACATTATCATATCAAGGAGCACCCATTTTCCTACAAATTACCCAAATTTATCCTTCCTTATGGCAGAGGAGTACCCCACCATGTGCAAATACCACCGCTTCTTTATCCCCTCATCTAATTGCATAACTGAACCAGAGCTCCACACCAAAGGACAAAGGACAGTGCTATACAAAATGACAAAGAGAAGAAGCAAGATGCAGTCGAAGGCCCCAAGCCCACCCAGAATAAATGCAGGAGACACTAACATAGAAGAAACTGGAAATCACATAGCTGAGACTTCAGAATTAATAGCATCTAAAGCAAAGAAACAAATGCAGACATGTATAGAGGAAATCAGATGAGAAATAATCTCTGAAGTAAAAAAAAAAATGTATGGATTAAGAGTGTCTGAAGTAAAAATGCAACTGCAGAAAAGTATAGAGGCAATGAGATTAGAAATTATCTCTGAAGTAAAAAAAAAAATCTGAATTAATAGCATCTGAAGTAAAGGAACAACTGCAGAAAAGTAGAGAGGAAATCAGATCAGAACTAATCTGATCTGATTAGGGTCAGATTAAGGAAAGGATAATTATAATGAAACAATTGACAAATGCTTCTAGAGAAGACATTAATAAAAAAATTAGAGGAAAATAAAAAAAAATGATGGAATCCTTGAATGAGCAATATAGGAAAGAAATAGATTGCATGAAGCAGTTTCAAAGTGATATACAGGAAAATAAAATACCAATCACAAGCTGGCAACACCATATGAATGAAAGTGAAGACAGTGTCAGATCTTGAACACACATCACAGCTAGTGAAAAGCTAAGAAAGGATCTCTTAAAAACAACCAGGATGTAGGAAAAACAATTCAGCATCTGCAAGATGAGGTAAATATGAACAACTTGAGATTAATAGGTAGGTATTGATGAGAAAGGAGGAGTCAATACAAATGATATCAAAAGAATATGGGCAGAAGTAATAGCAGAAAACTTCCCAAATATAAGAAAACAGCCTGGCATCCAGGTAAATGTGGTATACAGAACTCCAAATAATATCAATGCAACTAAAAACACACCCGGACATATAATAGTCAAGATCCCGGAAATCCAGCAGAAGAATAATATACTAAAAACTGCTAAAGAAAAGAAACATTACACTTAAAGGTATATTTTTATCTTAATCTTCTACTTTATTTTATATTGTATTATTTGTGTAGTTTTTAGATAAATTAGGTAAGCATGAGAAGTGTTTTAAAACCCTTCTATCATATCTTACATTTTTCTTCATCTTAGTTTTCCAATTTTTAATATGAAATCAATGATTTTCTTTATTCTGCATGTTTAAGAGACTACTAATTGAAAAATCTCCAATTGTTTTCTACTTTTCTATGATTATATTCACATAAAACTTTGGCATTCTTAACTCACCAAATTCTACAACTGCTTTAATTTTATTTGAATATTCTATTTTCCTAAAATAAGCATTTATTTCTCTCATAAATTAAAATATTTTTAAGTTTTTAAATATAAAAAATTCAAAGCATCTTATGTTTTACATAATTAATATGCATATTTAAAATAATTAGAACATAAGAATATTTTGAAAGCTAACTAATTTTATTGAGGATATCAAGTTTTAACTTTAAATTATCTGCTAAATATTAATTTGCATTTATCAAAAGAAAGTCTTGAAAAATTAATGCACTTTATGAAGATAATTTTAATTGCCTTCTTATTCAGGTTAAAATTTAGATTTTGATAATCTTCTTAGCAGTATTTTATAAAATTGTTAATTGATAAAAATGGGGAATCTAGGCATGCAGAGATAATGACTTCTTTTATTTTTATTTTTTTGCTTCTTTTTTATTGTTTAAATTTAACAATGGTTATATTACATATTTTCATCATCAGATCAGTTTAGATTAATGCGTATAGGTATATAAGATTGATCAAACAATTAAACATTAATCTTTCTAAATCCACATTACTTTTTTTTTTTTCTTTTCCCCTTTCTTTTCTTTGAAAGTTGACATATTGCATATTGTCCTCACAATCATTCTACAGAGTACATTGTGTGGGCATGACCCACCTCCCTATTGATGTTGCTTAGAAAAAAAAAAAAAAAAAAAAAAAAAATAT
>PVJA010024115.1:0-10560 GCA_004027025.1 Myocastor coypus
TTTTTTTTTTTTTTTTTTTTTTTTTTTTTTGTCTTTTTGAGACAGGGTCTCACTATGCAGTTCAGGCTGGCCTTGAACTCACTTTTGTGGCCCAGGCTGGTCTCGAACTCACATTAATCCTCCTGCCTCAGCCTTCCAAGTGCTGGGATTATAGGCGTGCACCACCACACCTGGCTGAAGTCACTTTTGCAGGACCAGGGTTCAATCTCATGACCTTGCACTTGTCAGGCAGGCACTTGAGCCACAGAGCTATCTCCCCAGCCCCTGAAGTCACTTCTTTTTTTTTTTTTTTTTAAATCACTTCTTTATCAGCATTTTATATTAGTTATCCTAGCCAGGTGTGATGGCACGCACCCATAATACCAGCACTTAGGAAGCTAAAGCATGAGAATCCCTGCAAGTTCCAGGATAGCCTGGGCTACACAGTGAGTTCAAGGCCAGCCTGAATGACATAGTAAGATATGGTCTCAAAAAAACCAAAAACCAAAACCAAAGTTACAAGACCAGGAATGTGGTCACTGCTGCCCACCTGAAAAAGATGGAAGCTGGAGTACAGCATGAGGCTCTAGGTTCCATCCCTAGCACCACACACACACACACACACACACACCAGAGACAGACAGACAGACAGACAAAGAAATAGAGAAAGAGAGAGAGGAGAGAGAAAGAGAGAGAAGCTGAGAGAGTGCTACCTGACTTAGGTTCTCCACCTTCCTCTTCTAGAAAGTGGAGGGAACAGTGTCTCTGATAAACAGCCACTGAGAGGACTACATGAGACCCATACATGCAGTGCTTACAGCAGCATTTATTGCAGGAAATGTTCACTCCCACTATGCCCTGTATGGTCATGATCACTGGAAGTCCTAGTTTTGCTTCTGTTCTCCTCATGGAATGCATCTGAAACTCTAATCTGCACAGGTGAGTACCTGAGGATCTTGGTAAAACGCAGATCCCAGTTTTCTAGATCCAGGCCTAGATTCTGCATTCTGCACAAGCTCCCAGAGGCATGAGCACCTCAGTCACACAGAGGCACTTTGAGCCACAGGATCTGCCTAACCCAGCACCTAGCAGATGCTGGGAATGATGGGAATGACCTCTCTACATCTACACTGCAATGACTGAAAATTAGTAAATGAGACTGCACAGAAAAGAATATTCTAAACTGCAAGAAAAGCTATAAAAGCAGTAGTGTAAGACTATCAGTTTCATTATTCACAATGTGGAATTTTCAACACTGCGATACTAAATATACAAGTACAATAATTGGAATATCTGAACATGAAGTCTGAATGCCTTGCTCAGAAGATACATTCCTTTCAAGGATCCTTCAGGAATTTTGGCAGAACACAAAAGCTCAAGGGATTCCCAAGTCAAAAGCTCTGAAACTTTAGAACTGCATTTCAATGGCCAGCACAGAACACTTTGGCAGGGTGAGCAGTCATTTGAGGCACCCGGGAGAAAGCTTTGCAACTTTGCTAGTGACTATTCCCTCCTGGAGCTGGCTGGCCTCCTGCAAGCCTCCTTCAGCCAAAGACAGCAATGCCAACAGCATGAGACAGGTGGGCACTGCGCTGGCAAATCCCACACCCACTGCTCCATGCTGGCAAAGAGGCCTGAGGAGAAAGGTGGGACTTCCGGATGTCGAAGGTGGGGACTCCTGTCAGACCTACCTGGCCATCTTCTTCGGCAGAAGCAGGATTTCCTGCACATGGACTCTGTGGCATGGCATGTACACCCCACACCTCTCCTCTGAGTTCAGAGAACCTGAGCTCACTCTGCCTCACAAGGCATCTCACCCCATGCTCCTCACATCATCTGGGGCATACTGTGCTTCAACATCAAATCACCCAGGGCAAAACCCAGAAACCACGAATTCCTCTCACTGCCCCTACTCTGATGGTTCTAACTCCAAGACACATCCCCACCCAACTTCTTTTACCATCCTGGAAGGCCACCATCACCCACCTAACCTCCCAACTAGTCTCCTGGCTGTCTCTCTTCTGTCTTCTAAAATTCACTGGCCTGCTAGGAATGGTGGCACAGATCTATAACTCCAGCATTCATGAGACTGAAGCAGGAGAATCAGCATGAGTTTGAGGCCACCCCTGGGCTACATAATGAGGCCCTGTCTCAAATAAATGCATTAATTAATTAATTAATTAAAATAAAATTTACTAGCCACATAAAAGGTAGGTGATGTCTTGTCCCCAGAGTTGGGATAGAACTCAGGGCCTTGTACAGGGTAGGGAAGCACTCAAACACTGAGCCACACCAGCTGGCCTACAGTGACTTTCTCAATTAATATATTTGCATTAGATAATGATTACATTCACTGTAGAGAGTAGGTTTGTGCACATGATGTATCTTAACTTTCTCTTCTCTTTTCTTGGTCCCCTTCTCATTTGCACAAGATCTATCCCTATTTTCCATGGTCTTTTCTTTTACTCTTTATTCATACTCTGCGTTTCCCATGTCAGAGAAGTTAGCACTACACTGCATAAGATTACTCAAAACTATGGTCTCACGGTGCATCCATTTTCCTACAAACGACTCACATGTATCCTTTACAGCAAAGGAGTACTTTACTGCGAATAATACCACATTTTTAAAATCCATTTTGTTGATGGGTAGACTGCTTCCAAGATTTAGCTATTTTAAGTTGTGCTGATATAAACATGGGTATGTATATGTCACTGTAATATGATGGCTTTAACTTCTAGGAAAATACCTAGATGGGTGAGTTAAATGAAATACCTATTTTTAGGTTTTTGAGGAATCTCCAACTAGTGATTAGTCATGTCACTTCTCAAAACCCTTCAATGGCTCACTACTGCTTTCAGAATAAAAGCCCAACTCCTCACTCCAGCCTACAGAACCCTCTATGACCAAAACCTCCACTGTCAGGACTCATCTCCTGTCACTTGGTCCTCCTTAGGATTCCTGGGACTCACCAAGCTTGCTCCCGCCTCACAGCCCTTAGCCCTGCTGTTCCTTCTGGCACATCTTCAAATAGCTGGCCCCTTCCTGGGAGCAAATCCCAGCAAAAATGTCACTGCCTTAAAGAGGCTTTCTCTGGCCTCCCAATTAAAGTAGCAGCACCCACATTGCCCCGGCCAGCAATGTGCCATCACACTCTATTGCTTTCACAGCATTTATTCCTACTCAAACTGATCTGGTGGTTTATTTTTCTGTTTGTTGCCACTCAAATAGAAGCTGCATGAGAACAAGGACCTCATCTGCCTTTTCACAATCACATACCCACGCTGCAACAGGGTTGACAAATGCCAGCTTCTTAGCAAATGCTACTCCAGTGAAGCCAGCTGAGGAGAGTGTTGAACTTGGAGCCAACAGAGCTGACTTCACTATTAAGTGGGCCACTCCTTAGCAACACAACCTGCCTTACTCTGGCTCCCTGGCAGTACAGTGGAGATCTCCACCTGTCTTAATCTCCTCCAAGGGCAACTGATAAGATCCAATAAGTAAAGGCATATGTCAGCATTTTATAAACCAATAGGCACCATAGAGACGGCTCTATATTCTTTCTCAGGAACCTAAAACCAGAGACATACGAAGTAACCTGAGGTTTCTAACCTGGGAGAAGTCCCAGGGTATGAGGTTGGGAAACAGCTCAGGGTTCAATGGTAGCACACTCACCTAGCAAGTGTGAGGCCCTAGGTTGAATCCTCAGCACTGCAAAAAATAAAATAAAATAAAGTCTTGGGACACAGGAGATTTGAACCAGTGGCTTTATTCTGCAACCAAATCAAACACAACATATAAATTCACTTGAAGATGTCAATTGGGGGCAGCGCCCAATATAGTTCAGTGGCACAGCACCTACCTGGCAAGCACAAGGTTATGAGGTTATATTCTTTTTTTTTTTTAATTTTATTTTTTTCTTGTTTCAGAACTTCTGTTTATTTCTTTTTATGACCAGCTCAGCCTGCCCTGAAGAGGGCAGGGCTGGCGCAGCATGTGGTGCTGGGGATTGAACCACGGTCCCTGCAGCCACCTAAGCTTTCCTAAGCAGGCGCTTTAGACCACGGAGCCATCCTGTTGGGCCCTATGAGGTTATATTCTCAGAGCAAAAAAAAAAAAAAAATTCAAATCAATGGATCATGGGGTTGCACTCCTGCAATCACAACCACTGGGGAGGCTAAATCATGAGAATCAAGTTCAAGGCCACGCTGGGCAACTCAGTGAAACTCTGTCATAAAATACATAATAAAAACAGCTGTGCATATAACATAGCTCAGGAGTAGAGTGCTTGGCTAGCATGTAGAGCCCTAGTTCAACTTAAAAAAAAAAGTCAAATCATGTCAAAGTAACAGCTAGATTCCTTGAAGGTTAGGAGATATCTTTCATGCCCCTGACTGGACTGTTTTAGTAAACATCTACTGAACTACCAATCTTGGCACCCTAATCAGCTTTCATTTTCCTTGCAACCCATCTTGGCATGAGAATGCCAGTTCCCGAAGCAATTACAGCTCCTGTAATATGGCCAGCATTTTCATAATGCCACCACTACTATTTTGAGCTTGCCACAACATTGTGAGACTAACAAACCAAGCATCCTCACCATATACTTTATTCATTCACCAATCATCAGTAGAATATATAGTGTAAGTCCTACATTAATCAAAAACAATGGCAGCTAACATTAACCAGCCATATCACCAGCTACTTACATGGAGTAAGCTCAAGTCAATCTCCACAGTAACAGATACTACTACTACTTCACTGTACATGTCAGGCAAAAGAGCAGAGATCGAGACAACTGCTAAGTGGCACATAGTCTGGAAGTGGCAGGCCAACACTTCAACCTGAAGCCTGACTGCACTTTTGGGGGTTTGCTGGGGTTTTCTTTGTTTTGTTTTGTTTTTGCCTTTTTGAGACAGGGTTTCACTATGCAATTTAATATGGTTTTGAATTCACTTTGTAGCCCAGGCTGGCCTCAAACTCAAGTATTCCTCCCGCCTCAGCCTCCCGAGCACTGGGATTACAGCTACCAGGCCTGGATGCAACTATTTTTGAGAGCCACAGGTTAGATGGTATCTATATAAGTGGAGCTTTACATGACATCTTGTTTCCATGGTACTGGGGGAAAAGCTTCCAGCCAAAGCAGTTAGGAATAACACAATACATGTGCGGCTTCATAACAGAAATGACAGGCATCAGGAAGTGAGGGACAGAACATAGGACTGACCTGGAAACATGTCCAGTTCTATTACATAACAGATATAAGATTCTCAGGCAAAGCTAGGCATGGTGGCACACACCTGTATTCCTACCACTGAGGAAGCTGAGGCAGAAGAATCACTTTGAGTATGAGGCTGGCCAGGGCTACACAGTGAGTTCAAGGTTAGCCTGTACTGCATAGCAAGACCCTGTTTCAAACAAAAACAAAGATTCTTAGGCCAGTTCATTCGCGCGCTCGCGCGTGTGTATGTGTGTGTGTATGTGTGTGACTAGGCACTGAATCCAGGGATACTCTTGCACTAGTAAGCTACATTCCTAATCTTTTTTTTTAAATGACAATTTCCCTAAATAGGACTTGAACTTCTCATCCTCCTCCCTCAGGCTCCCTTCATGCTATGATTGCAGGTGTGTACAACATACCTGGCTTATTATTTTTTTTTTAATTTTATTTATTTATTTTTTCTTGTTTCAGAATCTTTGTTTATTCACTCATTTTTATGGCCGGCTCACCCCGCCCTGAGGGCAGGGCTGGCGCAGCATGTGGTGCCGGGGATCGAACCGCGGTCCCTGAAGCTGCCCAAGCTTTCCCAAGCAGGCGCTTTAGACCACTGAGCCATCCCGCCAGGCCCCGCGGCTTATTTTTTTTTAAAGAATATTTTATTTATTTTTTTTTCTTGTTCAGAACCTTTGTTTGTTTATTCACTCATTTTTATGGCTGGCTCAGCCCGCCCGGAGGGCAGGGCTGGCGCAGCATGTGGTGCCAGGGATCGAACCACGGTCCCTGAAGCCGCCCAAGCTTTCCCAAGCAGGTGCTTTAGACCACTGAGCCATCCCACCGGGCCCACCTGGCTCATTTTTGTTTTGTCTTTTTTAAGACAAGGTCTTGTGTAGTTCGGGCAGGCCTTCCATTCACCATCCTCCTGGCTCATGTTCCTCAATGCTGGGATTACAGCAGTGAGTCACCACGCCCGGCTAGTCTAGTCACTTTCCTGACACTAAATTTCCTCATCTAGAAAATGGGGATTGGGGCTGGGGAGACAGCTCCAAGGCACAAGTGCCTGCTGGGCAAGTGCAAGGTTGTGAGTTTGAACCCCGGTCCTGCAAAAAAAAAAAAAAAAAGAAAAAAAGAAAATGGGGATGACATCAACAGCCAATTGACAAAGTCTGTGTAAAGATTAAATGAGATAAGGTGCCTAAAATGGGCTCCCCATCGCCACCACCTGTTCTGGGCTTCATACACAGTAAACACCTCCATTATAGAACATACTTTCAGGTCTGAACTATACTTATCATATACTTGTAAAAGTTACTACTGTTTTAAGCATTTCCAGAAAGACATAAAGTACTCTTTTTCTTCTGGAATAATCAACAAAGCACAATAAAAAATAAGACCAGCCCCCCAGAAGGACATGGTGTCAGGTTTGCTCCCACCAGTACTACTTTCAGAAGTCACCTTCTTTCTCTGTGCAGAAGACAGAAGAAAAGCTAGGGACACGAGAATGTCAACAGGCAGAAATACCCGTAGGGGCTGGCCTGCTACACACCTAAATCCTACCTGTCCCAAAGCCATCTCCTCCTGAGGCCTTGTCCCCATGTTGCAAATACCTCATGGAGTTTCCCTAGCACTTACCATGTGCCAGGCCACTTGACAGACCCTGTGTCATGGGATTCCTGCAGTAGTCCACTATTCCATTTTATAAGTTAAAAAAAAAAGGCTCAGATTAACTCATCCAACGCCACACAATTAGGGTACAAAGATGCAGTCTCAAACTCGGGCACTCAAGACTTCAAAAGGGACTCCAGCAATTCTCCTTTCTCTTTCCAATAGTTTACATACGCATCTCACCACTTAACCACCCAGAGCAGCAAGTTAGGAATCACTAAACAAACAGGACAACTAAGGCAAGAGAGGGAAAGGCACTTGCCCAAGGTCACACTGCGAGCCAGAGGCAGCGTCGAGATCAACTCCCAGTCTCTTCCCTGCTGGGCCCCTGACCACGACCTGCCCCAGGGGTACCGTGACCCCGGGTGCCCGAGTCTGCCGGTCGAACCGCGGCCCCGCCTAGAGGAGAAGGAAATAAGCCGCCAGGTCTGCCCGAGGATGCCCGGAGGCTGGGGAGAGGATGCTCGGGCTCGCGGGCAGCAAAGCCTGTCGGCGACACTGGTGCCCGCCGCCAGGAAAGTGCCAGGCGGCCAAAGGGATCAGCCCTGTCCGGCAGGCGCCACACCCTCCCGACTCACCTGCGGCCAGAGCAGAAAACTGGCGGCTGCGGCGGCTGCGGCGGCTGCGGCGGCGGCGGCGGCGGCGGCGGGGGCGGGGGCGGCGGCGAACCCCTGGCTCAGCCATTCCCGGCTGCCCCGGATGGGGAGAGACTGCGGCCACTCACTTCCTTAGCAACCGGGCTCGGCGACCCACTTCCTTAGCAACCGTTGTCAACTTCAATAACTTTATTGGGACTCAGGACACGAACACAGTCCAAACCTGCGGAGCGGGGCGGGGCCGGTTCAGGGATGGCGTTGGTGGTGTGCTACTCCTCAGTTTTCTCATCTGTAAAATGGAGTGCACTACGACTTCACCCTTCCTAAAGCACTTTCACATTACCTGATTTGTGTCTCAAATTATTGCTGAGTGCCCACTATGTGAGTGACACAAACCAAATAGAAATCATTCTGATGTTTTCCCTGCCCTTCACCCCTCACAGCCAATCAGTCAGCACTTCCCTTAGTCTATCTTTCAGATGTTTATTTGCCCATCTGCAGTGCTACCGCTCCAAGCAATACCCAGCCACCCTCGTCTCTGTAAAGCCTGCAGTATCTACTCTGTCCTTTCTGCTCTGTCAATCCATTTCCCACAACATGGCAGAGTAATAATCTAAAAACCTGAAATGGATAATATCACTCCCTAGTTAGCACCTTTTTTATTTTATTATTTTTTGGTTGATACAGGATTTTGCTAGGCAGCTCAGACTCATAGTGATCTTCCTGTCTCAGCCTCCCCAGCGCTGGAATTACAAGCGTGCGCCACCATGGCTGGTCTTCAGGGTCAATGGGCATCTCAATTCAATTATCTTCTCAGCACGCACGGCAGACCTAGGGATTGAACCCCTGGCCCCTGGGCCTGCTTGCAGTGTTTTAATCTGCTGAACTGTTTGGCCAGCCCAGAACATCATCCTTTGTTTGGCCAGCCCAGAACATCATCCTTTGTTTGGCCAGCCCAGAACATCATCCTTTGGAAAGCATCATAATAACTGTGGTCCCTGCTGCCGCCTAAGCTTTCCTAAGCAGGTGCTTTAGACCACTGAGCCATCCCGCCGGCACCGGTGCTTTGGTTTTAAAGATTAAAAAGAAGTAGTTCCTTGTTTTGGAGTGTGTGTGTGTGTGTGTGTGTGTGTGTGTGTGTGTGTGTGTTTCTCCTAAAGACTTTAGCTGTAATAGAGACAGTATTGCCAGAGTTGTCATGTGCCTTCCATACTTGGACCTTCCTATGTCCTGCTCCTGGGTGAGATTTCCTGTGCCCTGGACAGGAAATGCCTTTTAAAATTTATTTTTAGTTTTCTGAGATGGAGATCTCACTATGTAGCCCAGGCTGGCCTCAAATTTGCAGCAATCTTGCTGCCTCGGCCTCCTGAGAGCTGGAATTACAGGCCTGCACCACTACACCTGGCATAGGAAGTGTCTTTGGTTGTAGATTTAGTCCCTCATGTCTGTACAGCATATCTCTCCATAGGTTCTTGAGAAAAGGTACACGGAAGCAAATGCATTTAGTCCTTGTGTGTCTGTAAACTATTTTTTATATTTGATTAATAGTTTAATGGGGTATAGAAATCTAGGCTCAATTTGTTTTCTCAGAATTTTCACGTCATTGAACTGCCATTTCTAGTACCCAGATTTTAAATAACCGATGTCATTTTTAATCTGACTGCTGCATATGACTACCTCCTCCTCCTCCCCATCACCCTCCTCTGCCTGCTCTTCCTCCTCCTCCTCCCCTCTCCTTCCAAGATACTGGGGATGGAACCCAGGGCATGATAGGAAAGCACTCTGCCACTGAGCCACATCCCCAGCCCAATTTCTTCCTTTTGGTTTTCAATGTTTGGAAACTTTCCAGCTATTCCCTCCACCCACACTATTACTATGTTGTATAATGATTTGCTGCAGTGAGGATTCCCTCTCTCTTCCATTAGTTGAGGTCTTTCAATTCAAAGATTTTTATACCTCCAACATAGGAAATTTTCTTCTGTCATTTCTTTGATAATTTTCTACCTTCATTTTCCCCTCATTTGGATCTTCCCTTAGTCAAAAGTTCCTTGGGGACTGAGGTCTTAGTTTTTTCATTAATTCATTCTTTCTTTCTTTTTTATCCTTAATTTTACTCTTTTCTGTTTCCTCCTCTCTTCTAACCTGGGAGAGTTCCATGCCCATTGTTAGCATCCAACTCTTCTGGAAAGGGATTCTGGGCTTGCATTGCAGCCCATGCTGGGTGTGGTGGCACATGCCTATAATCCCAGCACTTGGGAGGCTGAGGCAGGAGTATTGGTGTGAGTTCAAGACAAGCCTAGGCTACAAAAGCAAGCTCAAGGCTAGTCTGAACTGCATAGTGAGACCCTGTCTCAAAAAGAAACAAAAAAAAAAAAGTTCTCTCTGCAGACATTTCAATCATAGCTTACTCCCCTGTAGGTCAGCTACTGCTGCTTCATCTGTTTTCCCAAAAAATCACTGAACTCTCTGGACAACCAAGGTCTGCTCTTTTGACCTAACAACATCAAAGGTTGATACATTGTGCTGGCCACCCAGGTGGAGATGGAGGCACAAAATTTTCATGCAAATAATCTACCACATTTAGCTGGATATCTTCAATAATATCTTGGCTGGCAAGTACAAGGTCCTGAGTTCAATCCCTTGTATTGCCAAGAAAAAAAAAAGAAAAAGAAAAAGAAAGAGAAAGAAAGAAAGAAACCAGTATGAATGGACATTTCAGAAAAAAGGAATACAAAATATGGCTTCTAAACATAGGAAAAGATGTTCTCAGCACCTTAATAAAATTGATATTTTCCTAAGCTCAAAGTTTCTCAACTACAACACAGATTCACTGTGTGTACAGTGCCCACATCAGTTCACCTCCATCCCCAGATTTCAAATCAAGGGAGCCCACACACAAATTTCCTGCAGTGTCCTGGGCTATAAGTAATGCAATCCTTTATCTGTTCACCAGGAGTTGTCTGACAGCATCTATGAAACTAACAAGCCAACTTGTTAGCTGGCAGGTAGGGTAAGTTCTAACACTTTATAATTCTTCACAGATGCTGGACTTTGTCATTTGCTTTCTGCACCTGCTAACATGATTGTATGGCTTTTGTTTAG
>PVJA010024115.1:10660-32302 GCA_004027025.1 Myocastor coypus
TTTTTTTTTTTTTTTTTTTTTTTTTTTTTTTTTTTTTTTTTTTTTTTTTTTTTTTTTTTTTTTTTTTTTTTTTTTTTTTTTTTTTTTTTTTTTTTTTTTTTTTTTTTTTTTTTTTTTTTGTGGGACCAGGGTTCGAACTCACAACCTTGCACTTGCCCAGCAGGCACTTGTGCCTCGGAGCTATCTCCCCAGCCCCTTCTTTTGTTTAGTTTTATATAGTGACTTCTACTGATACTTGAATGCTAAACCAACCCTAAACCATTTCATCATAAAAAAGATGTTCATGTTTCAACAAAAATGAAAAAGAAAACAACAGTGAAGCTGCACATAGTACATACTTATAGTCTCAGCTACTGGGGAGTCTGAGACAAGAAGATGGCCTGAAACCAAGTGGGAGGGAGAGAGGGAGGGGGAGAAGCAGACAGACAGACAGACAGACAGACAGACAGACAGACAGACAGACAGAGAGAGACCCACTTACAGGGCAGGGGAAAGCTGTGATAAGGCTTAATTGATAAAAGTCTGTTCTTGTATACAGTTGTGTAGAGGACAGGATTGGTAGTAGTACTTTAGTAGTTACACAGTGTCTTATGACCAACTTAATCTGATTGGGATAAAACTTTCCTATTTTAACATGAAGTCTTATGTCAAGAAATCCCTCAGTCAGGGCAAACTGAGATGATCAGTCCCCTTTCAATGGTGGGATGCTTTTTTTCATGTGTGGCTGGCTCAGCCCTCCCTGGGGTCAGGGCTGGCACAGCATGTGGTGCCAGGAATCAAACCATAGTCCCTGCTTAAGCTTACCTAAGCAGGTGCTTTAAACTGCTGAACTGTCTTACTGGCTCAGTGGGATGCTTGTTAATATAGCATCAGCAGCTGGGTGTAGTGGTGCACAACTATAATCCCAGTACTTGGGAGGCTGAGACAGGAGGATTGGTATGAGGTAGAGACCAGCCTGAGCTACAAAAGTGGGCTCAAGGACAGCCTGAACTGCATAGCAAGACCCTGCCTCAAAAAGACATTACATATATATAATGTTATATATATAATATATATGTTATATATTATATAATTATATAGTTATATATAATTATATAACATTATTTCCATTCCTGGAATTTCCTGTCCATATGCCATTTATCCTGGACTGTAAGGCACTTACTGCTGAGAGAAGAGCTTCACCAGAAAAACAGAGAAATGATATTTGGAGGCCCAAATTCTGCAGAAGGGGACTCAGATAATGAAGGAAGTCTTGCAACATCAGAGCAGAACCTCCATTCCTGCCAATATGGTAGATTTGCTCAATTTGACAGTGAAGAAGATGGTAAGAATGCAGCAAGAGGAACAAAGTCCTTGGAACTGTGACAAGGGGTCCTGACCCAGAGAGAACATGTAGACTGAGCCTTCCCACTGCCTCCCCTAGTGCAAACCCCAGCCCTAAGCATCTGCTCTCATTCCAGCGAGCATGATTGTGTCTGTTCTAGAGAAAGTACAGAATCCAAAAAATAAATTAATGAAACACAGAAATGAACTCTGACCAATGGTAGCAAGAAGGGATTTTATTAGCAGGGTATTGAGAAGTTCACAATGTCACAGGGATGTTTTTGTAGACTTCCCACAGAGGTGACAAATAGCAGATGGCCTGCTCACCATGCAAGGGTAAAATCGCTAGATTTTTTCTTACCTTTCTGACATTCTAGGCAGCACTGTTCTGCTCTGACATCTAGAAATGGCCAGACCATGTGGGACCATGTGTTACTGGACTCATCTCGTGAGAATGCTGGATGCCTTGGCTTTCCCCATGATCATCCGGCCATCTGGCCATGGGTACCATATCAGCACCCCATACACCTGACTGCCCATACTTCCAGCTTCTTCATAACCTGTGCTCTGGTTGGTGGAGCCTTGACTGCCCACCCATCTACCTCCCTATCTCTAATGGAAACCCTAAAGGCAAATGCAGTATCTGATTTTTTTTTTTTTTTTTTTTTTTTTTGTAGCTTCTATGGTAGGAAAGAGATTCTGCCTTCCATTTACAAAGTAAAAATTTCATCCAGGAGTGGTAGCACGCATCGATAATGCCAGCACCTTAAGAAGGTAAGGCACAAGGATCCCAACTTTGAGTCTGGCCTAGGAAAGTTAGTGAGATCTTGTCTCACCAGCAAAAGGAGAGAGGGCCAGGGATGTAGTTTGGGGCAAAGGCTGTGAGTTCAATCTCTAGTAAGACACACAGACACACACACACACACACACACACACACAACACTGTGAATTCCCAAACATAGAAAAGGGGTTCTGTTGCTAGACTGGAGAAATGTTCCATTATAATTAGACACCCCCTTCGCCAAAGCTCCCTCCAGCCTGTCCCTTGCTGATGCTCAGGAGGACCCTCTTCTTAGTACCAACCATGTCACCCAGTGACTCATGGAGCCTAATGTGTGAAAACCTTTGCTTTGTTTGTAACTGTTTTCTCCTGCATGTCAGTGACCAGCAGCATCCCAGATCCCATAGGACAGAGGAAGAACTGGATCTTGTGGGGACCTGGGGCTAGCAAGGAAGTGTGGGAAAAGATGGCTCAGCACCTATCACAGGTGAAACTGATTAAGCCCAAACCAAAAGAAAGGCAAAACACAGCCAAAGCACCCAGAACTGGCTTGATGATGACCTTGTTTACAGAGAGCCATCTCTGCAGGATTCCCTACAGACTAGCCACTGGCAAAGCGCCTGGTCCCCATGAAAGAGAAAATCACTGAGTATCACTTTTTCTCTGACATTCTGGAGCACTGTCATGCAGCAGATCTTTCTACCATGATGAAAATGTTCTGCATCTGCTCTGTCTAATATGACAGCCACCAGCTATATGTGGTTACTGAGCATTTGAAATGAGACTAGTGTAGCTGAGGAACTGAATTCTATTTACTTACTTATTTAATTTTCTTATTTTATTATTTTTTAAATGAATTTCGAACAGGGTCTATAGGGTCTCCCTACATAGACTGGACTCCTAATGATTCTCCTGCTTTCAGCCTCCAAAGTGCTGGGGTTAGAGGCGAGCACCACCACACATAGTCTTAATGGCCATCTCAGCATGCCCCAGATGTGGAGCCTGGACTGCACACTAAGGATCAAACCTGGGCCACTGCACTCTGCCAATATTTACTTAATTTATGTTAAATTGTATTGCACAGATCATCTAAGTGTAATGGCAACCACATTGGACACAACTCTGAACTATGAGAAATGATAAACAGGAGTAGCAGGTCCAGAATCTTTAAAAAAAAATTTTTTTTTTATTTTAATCATTTATTTGGTACAAGGTCTCACTGCACAGCTTGAACTCGTAGTGATCCTCCTGTCTCAGCTTCCCCAGTGCCCAGTTTTAGTGGGTGGCACAGCATAGCATGTAGCCTGAACTCAGGTCCTTGAACTTTGCTGGCAGGTGCTTAGACCACTGGGCTATCTCCCAGTCTAGGTGCAGAGTCTTGAGTGTGAATCAGTTTCATACTTTTCCAGTGAGCTAAATGATCCAAAGCAAATCACTTATTTCTTTAAGACTCAGCTTCCTCATTTGCACAACAGGGCTGCAAATGCTATGTTTTAATTTGTTGTGAGGATCAAATAAGGCACAGTGTGGGGTGATGCCAGACTATCAACAGGTGCTCCAGAAATGGTGGATTTCTTTCCTTCTTTTGTGGGTTGAGACCATGGTGCCTCCTTGGAAATAATAATGGCTAGTAAGAGAGTTCAGTCTTTTTGAAAATTTACTACTTTTTGAGGAGGAAGAGAGCCGAAAGGGTTTGTGTGAAAACACTGAAAAAGGAATTATTTATTAGGATGCAAGGAGGGGGCATTCCAGAGTCTCTTTCAGGGAGAAACAAGATGCTGGACTTGGACAGAGGCCAACTACCTGAGACACAACTTGATGGCTCTGGCTTGGCCGAGTGCCCAGGCTCAGTATGATGAGCCTCTGCCACCTGAGGGAGGCTCAAGGGCTAGGAAGCAAGCTTAATGGCTTCTAAATTCACATCTTTGATGTTTCTGAAGAAAGCCAGACAAGAGTTGGCCGCTAATTGCTTCCTCCTCAGGCACTTAATGGCACTGTGACCTTGGGCAAGTTAGCTTACCTCCCGGACCTTGCTCCCGGTTCACCTCTGCTGGGTTGTGGAGGCCTCAGGGAAGGAGTTCAAAATGAAACGCAGGTCTGAGGCTCAGCACAGCAGAGGAGGTGAGTGCAATGATTATACACAGTCTTCAAGCCCAGAGGAGCTCAGAGGAGCCTGGTAACCAAACCAGGGTGCTACCTAAGCACTAGGACTGGGATTTGTCTGATTTACATGTGTTAGCACAGTGGCTGCTATGTAGCAGCATGTAACACACTAAAAGCACACACACTGTTGTCATTCACTTTTCAGGTGATCAGATTTCTCTGAAAGGATAGCACTCAGCCTCAGCAGGGACGAGGGAAATGCCTTCCTCTCACAGCTGATAGTGGTGAGAAACTGCACAGATTATGAGGAAAATGAGCACACTAACTAAAATCCATTTAAGTCAGGTCCTCCTAATTTTAGGAATCAATTTTAAGAAAATTATATCTATTCCCAAAGATTTAGTCACATGCACGTTCACTCCAACTTCACTTAACAACAGGGGAAAATGTCCAACATGAGGAGGCTGGCGAGATAAACTGTGACACAAGTACGAGGGAATATTAGTCTGCTAGTGAAAATGATCTCACTGAGGAGCATCCAGTGACATCAGAAGATGCTCAGGAAGACCGACCGTATTTTACCAGAGAATCCAGTCTGTCAATGATTTAGTCTCAGAGTTCACTCCAGACCTATTCTAGCCAATGTCAGAGTCTATGACTTTGATTTTTAAAATTATTTTATTTGTTTGTTTTTTTGTTTATTTGTTTTTGTGGCTTGCTCAGCCTGCCCTGGGGGCAGGTATGGCATGGTACGTGGTGCTGGGGATTGAACTGCAGTCCCTGTGTTTGCCTAAGCTTTTTTTTTTTTTAATTGAGACAGAGTTTGACTATGTAGTTCAGGCTGGCCTTGAACTCACTCTGTAGCCCAGACTGGCCTCAAACTCAAAACAATCCTTCTGCCTCACCTGGAAGTGGTGGCACTTGTGAGTTCAAGTGCCAGGATTATAGACATAGGCCACTATGCCCAGCAACTTTGGCCTTTTCCAAGCTCACACATTGGTGAGCAGTGGACAGCACCTGCCTGTGATTGTGTTTTATTTGCCCTTAACAGTGTTGTATAAAACAGATAATTAATTATCAATGTTTAATAACTCAGATTTCCCATAAAAATTGGGATTTTTAGGTTCTCTCGACAAGCCAAATTCAAAGTCCTGACTACAGTATACCTAGATTCCCACTAGGAGAAGCAGCAGCAGCAGCAGCAATTGCTCCCATTAAACAGGCTGTGTGCAACTTACTTTGACATTCTGCCTTTAGCTCCTGAGCTCCTAACCAGTCTTATTCATTCCCATCACCTCCTGGAAGCATCTGAGTTTGTGGCTCTGGGGTTTGCACCTTTGAATAGCTGGAACTGCCTTGTAATGTACTCAGTTCCCTGACCCTGGAGAGGTGCAGACCACAGCCTGACAGCCACTTCATAGAGATGTTGGACAGAGATTTCAAAAGCCAGCTGAAAAGTGGATCAGATGACATACATAATTCTTCCAGCTCTGCAACAGCAAATACTTTATGACCACAGCATATATATTTGTAATAGCTAACTCCCGCTTTGATCTCAACTTACTATTTCAAACTTTCCAGTCACTTTGGTTTTTTTACCTACTCATAGATTTTTTTTTCTTGTTTCAGAACTTTTGTTTGTTTGTTTGTTTATTTTTATGGCTGGCTCAGCCTGCCCTGAGGAGGGCAGGGCTGGCGCAGCATGTGGTGCCAGGGATGGAACCGCAGTCCCCGCAGACACCTAAGCTTTCCTAAGCAGGTGCTTTAGATTACTGAGCCATCCTGCCAGGCCTATTCATAAAATTTTAATAATATGATTATACTATATGAATTCTTGTAAGCTTCCTCAAGTCCTTCTTGAAACATGAAATGAAGCATAGGGAGCACGTTGGTCTATGCATAAATATTTGCTTAAAGGACTTGGTTCCAGATACTGGAAAGAAACAAAAAGGAACTATGAATCTCAACTGCCAACTTATCTCATTTTCCTTGCAGTGCTTAGGCTCCAGGAGACTAAGAGCAGGGTGTAGCTGCTATGGTGCATACCTAGGTGTTCCCACCTACCTCTCAGGAAGGGCAGCCTCCAGACTTTACCTCCAGTTCTTTGGTTTCTTTCTTTCTTTTTTTATTTGGAGACAAGTTTTCACTGTGAAGTTGTGTAATTCAGGGCAATCTTGAACTCACTATGTAGCCCAGGTTGGCCTTGAACTCACAGAGATCCTTCTGCCTTAGACTCCTGAGTGCCAGACTTACAGGCATGCACCACCATGTCAAGCAACCCCAAAATTGTTTACTCAAGGTAAATTTTTAAATTCTACAATTAATCATGGCAATCTTAATAAGAAAAATGATGATAGATGCTTTGACATTTCTTCCAGTGAAGGGGAACATACTCTTTCCACAATCTTTTTTTTCAGTACTGCGCATCTGACTCAGGACCTTGCACTTGCCAGGCAAGCACTTATTCCACTGAGCTATTTCCCAGGCCCCTCCACAAATCTTGATAGATCTGTGGCTGATTTTAACAATAGAGAATGGCAGAAGCAACACTAATTTCCAAGATTGGGTCATAAAAGATACACGGCTTGGCCAGACTCCCCTAGAATATTCTCTCCAGATGTTTCTTTCTGAAATGCTTCTTGGAACTGGGGAGATAGCTCAGTAGAATAAGTGCTTGCCTGGGAAGTGCAAGGTCCTGAGTTCAGCCTCTGGTACCACAAAACAAAAAATGAAATGCTTCTTGCTGAGATCCACCTTCCATGATGCGAGGAAGCACAAGCCACTGGAACAGCTGTGTAGGTCAATGGTCCTCGCCAGATCCCAGATTCTAGTCATTTGATATCTTGTCCAAGCTCCTGGTCCACAGGATCTGTGAGCAGAATATCAGCCTTTCTGTTTATGCTACTCAACTTTGGGTGGCTTGTTATAGAGCAAAGAAAATCAGAATAGTAACCCAAAGCTTAGTTACTACAAATGATTCAAACCAAAAGGAAAAATATGGAGCTGGGTGCGATGGTGCACACTTATAATCTCAGCACTTAAAGGACTGATTGAACCTAGGGCCTTTGCACTGAGCTAATTCCCCAGCCCTTTCCTTTTTTTTTTTTTTTTTTTCTTTTTTTTCTCTAAGTCACTAAATTTCCCAAGCTTCCCTTGAACATAGTGCTCCTCTTGCCCTAGCTTCCCAGAGGGCTGGGACCACATGTGCAGAACTCTGACAAGCCAGTAGGTTCCCTTTTATAGTATGTCTACCATTCCATCTCTCTGCCAACAGTTTTGGGCTGATTGGTTCCTGTATTTTATACATGTAAATGTATAATATGTAGATTTTATATTTCTTTTGGAAAGAGATTATATAAAGAGGTAGCTTATCTTTTTTTCTACTAATAGTATGTCTTGTTGTCCTACTTGAATTTGATGATACATTAACATTCTGTGATAGCAGCCTCCAAAATAACCCTTGCTGTCAGGGGTGGTGGTCCATGCTGGTAACCTAGTGCTCTGAGAGGCTGAGGGAGGAACTTTATAAGTTTAAGCACAGCCTGGGGAACTTGGCAGCTTAGTCACAAACAGCTGAGGAGATGCCCCAGTGGGATGTATAACTCATTGGGGTGGGTGGTGTAGTATTATACAACAAAACAAAACAGATTGCATAATCTTACTCTCAGAACTACATAAGATACTGATTGTTGTCTTTGCTGCTGAATTTGAGGTAATTTATTTGCAGCAATAGAAAATTAATGGGCTGGGCCTGGCAAGATGGCTCAGTGGTCTAAAGCACCTGCTTGGGAAAGTTTGGGCAGTTTCAGTGACCAAGGTTCAATCCCCGGCACCACATGCTGCGCCAGCCCTGCCCTTGGGGCGGGCTGAGCCGGCCATAAAAATAAGTGAATAAACAAACAAGGGTTCTGAAACAAGAAAAAAAAAAGAAAATTAATGGGCTGGGGAGAGAGGTTGGCAGTGATCTAAGTGCCTAGCAAGCATAAGGTCCCAAGTTTGACCCCTGGTACCACATAGTGGGGCATTTCCCGGAACCTTGGCCCCACCATGGCCTGGAAACCAGATGTGGTGGCACATGCCTATAATCCCAGTGCTGGGAGGGCTGAGACAGAAAAATCACTATGAGTCTAAACTGTATAGCAAGTCCTTGTATCAACAACAACCATGACAACAATAAAAAAATACAAATAAAAAGATAATATACATGGTTCACAAAGGGACATGGCAAAATTTCTTGGTACCTACATCTAATCACTCAGTCCCCATCTCTTCCCATCTCCCACCTCATTTTCAGTGAGTCCTTGGGAAATGTGACTCTCCTGGGTGCAGAACCAAACACCCCCAGCACTCCCAAGGTTATCTGGCCCAGGGGAGGCTGCAGGAGCTGCTTACCTTTTCCCTGCCAGGGCCCTAGACACCCACATGCATCTCCACATCCTGTGTCTCAGGGTGGGGCTTCCCCTGCTCTCATGTTGGTGGAAAACACTACCTGGACTTTTTCTTCAACTCAGGGAAATCAAAGATCAGTACTCATCTCCTGATCCCTCATCCAGACCCAGCCTCAGAGCCTTCTTTCACATGGCCCTTGCCCTGGCTTTTGCCCCAGCCTGACATCATTTACTTCAGACTTTTCAAAGTGTGTGAGCCACATTTTTGTCACCATAACACATATCTGAGACAACCAACTTGGTGGGGGAGGGTTATTGGAGCTTTTGGAGTTTCCAGGCTTTGCCCAGCTAGCCCCATTGTTTTTGGGCCTTTGGCAGCACTTATGGTGGGTTTGGGCAGTGGAACGAATGCACTCAGCCTATGGCCTGGAAGAGAAGGGAAAGGATAAGGAGCTGAGATCCCACGAGGCCCTTACAAGGCATACTCCACTGTTCTGAAGACTTCCTGCTAGGCCTCACCTCCTAAGGGCACATCCCCTGAAATTCATACGCAAAATCCAAACCCTAAGGGCAGTGGTGTTGAAGTAGGAAGTGGGGCTTTTGGGAGATTATGTGATCATGAGGGCACACTGAGATTCCTGCTCCCCAGAGAAGGGACATCCACACGTGAGGATGGAAAGGGTGCCACCTGTGAGTCAGGAAGCCAGTCTGTGCCAGATGCTGGATCTGCCGGTTTCCTAGACCTAGCAGTGTAGGAAATAGTAAGCCTCTCCTAACCCCCACCCTCATTCCATGGTACTTCATTGTAGTAGCCTGAATAAATTGAGATACCTCTTTGTTCATAACTCTTGTGATTTGTAGCCAGCCCCTTCAATGGATAGGCCCATAAACAAGCTGTGACAGGGCTGGTGGTATAGCTCAGCAGACTGGGGCCAGGGTTCAGTTCCTGGCCCCGCCTGCCACACTGGCCCCGCTCTTGTGTACCCTGAGCTAGTGACGGAGTCCAGGTGTGGTGGTGTGCACCTGTAATCCCAGCACTTGGGAGGCAGGAAACAGGAGGATCACTATGAGTCTGCATAGTGAGACCCTGTACAAAAACAAAAACAATAACAGAAAAAAAAAAAAAAAAAAAAAAACAAGCTGTGACATATCCATATAAGGGTACACAGTTCAGCAATAAAAAGGAACGAGTGATTAATGCTTATGCCTGCAACAAGTTAGGTAAGTCCCAAAGATATTATTCTGAGTGAAAGAAGTCAGTTTCCAGAGGTTACGTACTATGATATGATTTCACTTATGTGAAATTCTTTAAGAGTCAAAACTCTAGTGAAGGGTCTGTGGCTGCCTCAGGCTGAGGTGGGAGGAATGTGTCACTACAAAGGGAAACACAAGGGTTTTTTGTGGGGTCATGAAATGGTTGTGCATCCTGTTTGTGGTGGTGGTTATTCAAATTTACACTTGCAGAAATTCTGTACACATACAGAAAAAGTTTTACTATATGCTAATTAAAGCAAAGAAAAACTTGAGGCAGCCATCTTCTAAGACACTGTGCAATGATTTTTGTCTTGGTTTTGGGGATTGAACCTAGAGTCTTTATGCTGAATTATACCCCCAAACTCAGCTTCCTTCCCCATCTTTTTTTTTTTTTTTTAATTCTGAGGTCTTACTAAGTCACTAAGTTGCCCTTGCTGTGCCCATCTTGTGATCTTCCTGCTTCAGCTTTTAAGAGCATTGGAATTATAGACATGGCTGGCTCACAAGGTTCCTTTTTTTCAGAACTGGGGCTTGAACTCAGGCCCTTGCACTTGCCAGGCAAGCACTTATTCTACTCAGTTACCGCCCTAGCCCTCACAAGGTTCCTTGACTTTGTACATATGCCCTTGTATCCCCTTTTACAATGATCAGAGTTCATGGGCATGACCATCAGCAATGGCAGCAGTAACTTCTAAGGCCGGCACATAACAGACACTAAAGCTCCACCTTGGTCTCTAGAATCCATTCCAGACCTATTGAGGAAGCTGGCCACCATGTCATGAAGACATGAGAAGCCCCAGTGACAAGGTCTGAGGCTCCCACCATCGGCTGGTCCCAGCTTGTCAGCCATGGGAATGAGCCACCTCAGAACCTCCAGCTCCACCAAGCTTTCAAGGGCCAACATCTGTCTACAACTTCACAGGAGACCCTGAGCCAGAAATTCTCATCTAAGCTACTCCCAGACTTTGGCTCACAAAACAGTGAGAAATTATAAATGATTATTGTTGTTTTTCAGGTACTACCTGTAGAAGTTATTTGCTATGCATTGCAAAGCAGTACATTACTGACAGAAAGCCCAAGCTTTCCTTCTAAGCCTTCCAGTGGCCTCTCAAGTCCCTTGCACAAAGCCAAAGGCAAAGTCTGCTGTGCCCCACCCAGGTGCCGCCTCATACCTCACCTCCTGTCCCTGCTGCTCCTCACACACACTCAGTTCATCTCCACTTCTGCGTGAGCTATTTCTTGTACTGGGAATGTGCTCCCCTATAGCCATGCAGCTACCCTTCCTTCACGCCTCTGTTCCAAATTCACTGACATGGAGGCCTTCCCTGCCCATCCTGGTCGCTGCTCTTCCCCATCACAGTCCTCAGCACTACTTCACATCTTACATTTTCACATGGTTCTCATCTGCTTCTCTCCTGGTAGCAAACAAGTTGTAAGGCAGGAGGAATTTAATTCATAAGGGTTCAGTGATTTAATTAGTATTCTCAGTTTACAGATGAGAACACTAAATCCCAGTGGCTATAACACTGGATTAAATGTAAAGCTGAGCCTCAAACCCAAGCCTTTGGACTTTAAGCCTTATGCTATTCCCAAAGGACTGGTTAGCCAGTCGAAAGACCTCATTTTACATTAAGGAAGAAACAGTAGGCCATGGTTCAGCTCAGTCAGGTCTCTGCTGCTCACGACCCCCTTGAGGCCTATATCATGGCCTGAGCCCTTGTTCTCTCTAAGCTCTGCTCCTCAAGTGCTTAATCCTTTGGGCGGGAGGAAGTCAGGAAGGGCCTCTCCCGCAGGCCGTGTCCCTGGCATGCTAAGGACTCAAAGTTCCTGTTTGTGCCTGGGCAGTAGCTGGGAGAAGACGGTTTCACTCTGAGGAAACACAACATTGAAAAGCCAAGGGGGGCCCAGCGGGATGGCTCAGTGGTCTAAAGCGCCTGCTTGGGAAAGCTTGGGCGGCTTCAGGGACCGCTGTTCGATCCCCAGCACCACATGCTGCGCCAGCCCTGCCCTTGGGGCGGGCTAAGCCGGCCATAAAAATGAGTGAATAAGCAAACAAAGGTTCTGAAACAAGAAAAAATAAATAAATAAAATAAAAAATTCTTAAAAAAAAAAGAAAAGCCAGGGGATGGTGTGAAGGAAATGTATGGTAGGCAGTGTTTCACAGGGCCACTGGAACCCCAAGAAAACATAATCCCCTCCCTGAGGCCTTCCACAGGCTTGCAAAGCATTTTCACACACTTTGCAAACTTTCTGGTAGCCTTGTGCCAACTTAAGTTTTATAGTTGAAAAAACTGAGCTTCAGAAAGGCTTCGCAATTTCACAAAAAACAGCACGTGATTGTTGTCAAGCCTTTACTATGTATCAGATATTACATACATGCTCATGACAACCTTACAAAGCACAATGGAGTTGTCACACAGGTCTAGCAAATCAGGGCAGATGTTACTATATATAGTTTTTATGTATCAGCTAAAAAGTCTAAACACATTCAAATAGTAATACATTTTGTCTTAACCTTTTAGGACCTGACTTTGGGGTAGGATGAGATTCTACTGAGGACATTACTTCTGTTTTGCAGGTTAAAAATTAGAGGTTCAGGCAGGATGACTTTTCACAGAAATTCCTGGTTTATTGAAGTCACACACCAGCCAGTGGCGAAGATGTGACTTCAGCCCAAGCATCTCAGACTGCATGCAGCTAGCACACAGTGGCACCAAGACAGAGAAATCGGTGTTCAAACTCAAGGCCAGTGTCTTCTCCCTCAAGTCACAGGAAAACTACTGAAAGGAAACAATGCTGGGGGCAGGGGCTAAACTGGGAGGACAATGTGGCCATGTCAATCAAATTAGATGTACATACCCTCTGATCCTCCCAGAAACATAATTCTTTGTTTGTGATGAGTAAGAGCATCAAACCTCATGGCCAAGGAGATAGCTCAGTGGAATAAATGCTTGCCTGGCCAGTGTAAGGTCCTGAGTTTGATCCCTGGTACCACCAAAAAAAAAAAAAAAAAAAAAAAAAAACCCCCCCCCCCCCCCCGCACAGACCTCTAATGCCTCAGAATAAGTTAAAAGCATTATCATACATTCACATTATAGAATATTGTATAGCAGATAAAAAGAATACAACGATCTCACGGCCTGGCAGGATGGCTCAGTGGTCTAAAGCGCTTGCTTAGGAAAGCTTAGGCGGCTGCTGGGACCACGGTTTGATCCCCGACACCACATGCTGCACCAGCCCTGCCCTCAGGGCAGGCTGAGCAGGCCATAAAAATAAATAAATAAACAAAAGTTCTGCAACAAGAAAAAAAAAGAAAACAAAAAAACACAAAAAATTAGCAAAACACAAATCAGTTAAAAAAAAATACAATGATCTCAGATGAAAAAAGCGAGAGCCAGACAGCACATTTTGTGTTAAGGAATAATAAAAAAAGAGATACTCATGTGGATATATGTCAATATACAGACACTCCAAATTTAGTGACCTATCTCCACTCCCTCCAATAGATCATTAAATGAAATGGCTGCTAAATGAGGAATGGTACGCCAGGCGTGGTAGCACATGCCTGTAATCCCAGCACTTGGGAGGCTGAGGCAGGAGGATTGATGTGAGTTTGAGATCAGCCTGTGCTACAAAAGTGAACGCAAAGCCAGCCTGAACTGCATAGTGAGATCCTGTCTCAATAAGACAGAAAAAAAAAAAAAAAAAAAAAAAAAAAAAAAAAAAAAAAAAAAAAAAAAAAAAAAAAAAAAAAAAAAAAGAGGAACAGCATAGAGTGCATACATAATATTTAGAACAAAGAAATGGTCAAAGGAAATTCCAACTTGACAACTTCGCTTTGCTTTTCATAACTCTTACATGGAAGGGACACCGTAATGTATAATAGAACATAAAACTACAGTGTAAGAGTAATCAGAAAATGTTATAGTACTGTACAAACAAAGGGAACTGTACAAAAACAGTCACTGAGCCTGTAATCCCAGCACTTGGGAGGATGAGGCAGGAGGTTTGGTGCAAGTTCAAGACTAGCCTGGGCTACAAAAGTGAGCTCAAGGCCTGCCTGAACTTCATAGTGAGAGTGAGACCCTGTCTCAAAAAGACAAAAGACAAACAAAAAACAAAGCAAAACAAAAAAACCAAGACACTAAAGTTCTATGAATAAGATGCACAGAAATATACGTTAAGGCTGAGTGAGTAGCAAGTTATCAGTCCAAGGTGCATTCTTCAGTCCCAAGCCCAAAAGTCATCCGACAAGTAGGTTGTTAAGCAAGGAATACCTATAGTAGACACCATATTCTCAAAATAAATCAAGGAGAACAATTCATTTTTCTTAAGGGGATATGCTCTCCAATAATCTTTAAAATAAAATATACCAGCCAAAAACAAAACGCATCAGGCAAGACTCTCCCTCATATATCAGAAAAAGCAGGGATGAAAATCATGCAGAAAATCTAGGATATTTTATCATACACCAATGATATACAAGGGTTCTTATCTATAATCATGATTGCAAAACAGATGCAATCCAGCTATGACCTTTAGCAAACCAACAAATCTTCTATTCCTGTATTTCCTCACCTGCCCTTTCCTGGCAGCTTCCATGAATTCTTCAAGGTTAAACTGATCATAGCACTGCAAACTTTTGTGAAGTGAATGTGCAACTTTGGCTCATTAGTTAAGTAGCTTTTGCAGCTCATCACAAGGGACCAATGAATCTAAAATACTACTAATAAGGTATCTCAGAGGGCTGGTGAGATGGCTCAGCAGTCTAGAGCACCTGCTTGGGCAAGCTTGGGCAACCTCAGGGACCACAGTTTGGTCCCCAGCACCACATGCTGCACCAGCCCCACCCCCAGGGCAAGCTGAGCTGGCCATAGTATAGAAAAAAAAATATCTCAGAACCATGAACCTGCCGGTCATGGTGGCACACACTCCTGTAATTCCAGCACTTACTTGGAAGGCTGAGGCAGGAGGATCACTGAGAGTTTGAGACCAGCCTATACTACAAAGTGAGCTCAAGGCCAGCCTGAACTGCTTAGCAAGACCCTGTCTCAAAAATAAACAATACAAAACAAAACCATGAACCGGGTGAAGCATGGTGACACACACCTTTAATCTCAGGCTCAGGAGGCTAAGGCAGGAGGATCACTGCAAGTTCAAGGCCAGGCTAGGCTACAAAGTAACACAGTGCATGCTGTCTCCACCTGGACCCTGCTGGGTAGCTCCTTTTCACAATGGGAGGAGACTGTCTGTGGATGCTGAAAATCTAAGATGCAGACAGTATATAAAGTTGAACATGGCAGAACAAAAGGACTGACGATATGTCTGATTCCTTCATTAATGTCCAAGAAGATATCAGACCAGGATTGCCAATAGTGAGGCTATACAAGAAAACAAGAACAACTACAACTACAACGAAGGAGAAGGAAGAGAAGGAGAAGGAGAAGAAGGAGGAGGAGGAGGAGGGGTAGGAACTTGTCTCAAAAAAAAAAAAAAGAGTTAAAAGAAAAGTGATACAGGGGCCTGGCGGGATGGCTCAGTGGTCTAAAGCGCCTGCTTGGGAAAGCTTGGGCGGCTTCAGGGACCGTGGTTTGATCCCTGGCACCACATGCTGCTCCAGCCCTGCCCTCAGGGCGTGGGCTGAGCCAGCCATAAAAATGAATGAATAAAGCCGGGCGTGGTAGCGCACGCCTGTAATCCCAGCACTCGGGAGGCTGAGGCAGGAGGACTGGTGCGAGTTCGAGACCAGCCTGGGGTACAAAAGTGAGCTCAAGGCCAGCCTCAACTGCATAGCGAGACCCTGTCTCAAAAAGACAAAAAGAAAAAAAAATGAATGAATAAACAAATAAAGGTTCTGAAACAAGAAAAAAATAAATAGCGGGGGTGGGGGGTGCCTCACGCCTGTAATCCCAGCACTCGGGAGGCTGAGGCAGGAGGATCGGTGCGAGTTTGAGACCAGCCTGGGCTGCAAAAGTGAGCTCAAGGCTAGCCTGAACTGCATAGCGAGACCCTGTCTCAAAAAGACAAATAAATAAATAAATAAATATTCTAAAAAAAAAAAATTTTAATATAAAAAAAAAGAAAAGTGATACAAAAGATGAGAAGGTAGGCTGAAAAATTCATTAAGCTATGAACACAAAGGAAAGGGTTTGCTTTGCTCCTGAAAATGGGCTATGAAAATGGTCAAGCTCCTGGCAAGAATGGAGATAGTATTATTGAACCAATTCCTCTTTATTTATTTATTTATTTATTTATTTACTTTTTTTTGTGGGACTAGGGTTCAAACTCATGACCTTGCACTTGCCAGGCAGGCACTTGTGCCACAGAGCCATCTCTCCAGCCCCTCCTCTTTATGTTAAAAGAGGGAAAAGTGGCATTGGTTGTGAGGCATTATTAAAACAGAAAGCAGAAGAAAAATTAGAAAGCAACAGAAGAGTCATCTGAAAAACTGAGCTGAAGAAAACTTTAGCACAGTTTTGAATGTGATTTGGCCAGGCATGGTGATGCATAATCCCAGCACCTGGGAGCTGAAGCAGGAGAATTGCTGTAAGTTTGAGGCCAGCCAGGACTACACAGTGAGTTCAAGGCCAAACTAAACTATAGAAGAATAGTCAGGTTCCCAGAGAGGCATGGTACTGTTTGAAGGCTGAAGAAACTCAAATAGAAGATGAAGAAGAAAAAAATGAAGATAAATACAAGAAAGAAGACAAGTGCCGGGCATGGTGGTGCACGCCTGTAATCCCAGCACTCCGGAGACTGAGACAGGCAGATTGGTGCAAGTTCGAGACCAACCTGGGCTACAAAAGTGAGCTCAAGGTCAGCCTGAACTGCATAACGAAATCTTGTCTCAAAAAGACAAAAAAAAAAAAAAAAAAAAGAAGAAGAAGAAAACTTAAGTGTACTGGGAAAATGACAAATAATGACTAGCTATCTAAGCAAAGAACATCTGCACTGTATTCGGTGTGGAGTGACCTATGATGCCAAAGGACATCTTTAAATTGCCCTGAACACAGATCTCAACTAAGATTATTCATAATAGAGTGGAAATTGTTTATTCCAGTAAGGATCTTTGTAAAATACTTCCTTTTTGCACAAATACTTTGTACTTTAGAATAAAATTGTTTGCTGACCTGAAAAAAATAACAAAATTGTACTTTAGAATACAAGTGTGAAGATTTAGGCAATTAAAATTTATGACTACAGAGCTGGGGAGATAGCTCAGAAGCATAAGTGCCTGCCTAAACAAAAAAATTATGACTGCATTTCAATGTTTGTGGGGTTAAGTACATGAATGGGTAATTTACTCCCCTCTTAGCTTTGGGACAAATTGAAAAAGAAAGAAGAGGAAGATCAGAACATAAGCCTTGTTGGTGATGAAGCGGAAACAGAAAACAAGTCTGGCTTTTTCACTCACCTGACTCCCTAATATGAGAGTACAGCAAAACCCTCTTAGGCCACTAAGACTCATTCTTTTTCTTTTTTTTTTTTTTTTTTTTTTTTTTTTTTTTTTTTGTCTTTTTGAGACAGGGTCTCGCTATGCAGTTGAGGTTGGCCTTAAGCTCACTTTTGTAGCCCAGGCTGGTCTCGAACTCACAGCGATCCTCCTGCCTCAGCCTCCCGAGTGCTGGGATTACAGGCGTGAGCCACCACGCCCGGCTATAATACTCATTCTTTATTTATTTATTTATTTATTTATTTATTTTTTCTTGTTTCAGAACCTGTTTGTTTATTCACTCATTTTTTTGTGGCCGGCTCAGCCCACCCAGAGAGCAGGGCTGGCACAGCATGTGGTGCCGGGGATCGAACCGTGGTCCCTGAAGCTGCCCAAGCTTTCCCAAGCAGGGGCTTTAGACCACTGAGCCATCCTGCCGGGCCCTATAAGACTCATTCTGAGGTTGCTTCCTTTGCCTTGTTATAAAGAAATGTCAGGTAGCTTATTTTCCCCAGCACCAGAGATTATAGAAATAATACATATTGTGAAGACATTTATCTTTTCATGAGCGCTATGTTTATTAGCACATGCTTAGTGAGCGTGCCTAACATACAATAGGCTATAGGCACTCTTCGTTTGATAACTGAGTTCCAGTCCTTCAACTAAGATGACTAGATCACTGAATGAATTGGTTGCTAAATGAGGAACTATGTGGTATGCACATTATAACATTCAAATCAAAGAAATAGTTACAGGAAACTCCAACTTGACAACTTTGATTTTATTTGCATAACTATTACATGCAGTAATGTATAACAGAATATAAGACTATAGTACTATACCATACAGTACAACCAGCAAAAATCACAGTATTGTATAAATGAGGTATACTATACAAAAAAAAAAAAAAAAAAAGACAGCAAGGCTTTTGTACAGCATTGTACAAAAAAGAAAAGAAAAAAAGAACCCAGACAAGTTGTAAGCTTAAGTGGCGAGTTATAAGCTGAAATAGTAGGTCATTAAGGTAAGTCCTTAAATGAAAAATATCTGTAGAGCAAAAAATTTTCTAGAAGGCTCCTAAGAAAGTAAAAGTGCTTCTAGGGAGGGACCTGGTCATTTTTCACTCTGTAGGTATACCCATTTGTACTCTTTTTATTTTTATTTTTTAACCTCCTACACAAATTTATTTGCATGAATAGTTTGCAAAGCAGAGCTCCACCCTTGGGAGTGCCCTAGAAGCCTTTCACATATCCATAGCTGACGTGGGCCCTGTGAGTCCTCACAAATCCCTACTTCTCTCTTCACTCCATTTCACCTCACCCAGAGACAATCTGTCAGGGCCCCTGTCCTCTGGGTCCATGTGGAATTGCTGGCTGTTTCCTCACCAGGCCTGCCATCCAGCCTGGCTTTCTTTCTGCTCACAGGCAGCTGCTGGACTTGCACCCAACTTTCCACTCATCTCCTACCTGCTCTGTGGATCTTCCATGATGCCAGAAGCCACCTCACCCGCCCACACCTGTACTTCTGCACATTTGTTCATTCATTTAGCTGTATATAAGGACGCTTTCATAAGCCAAGCAGTGGGTTAAGAGCTGATGAACCTGAGGCAGGGTCCATGTTCTGGGGTGGGGTGGCCATGAGACAACCTCTGTTCTAGCTAGGGAAACAGATAAGCAGACACTGTTCTCTGATAAGTGACAAGAGAGCCCAACACAAGCTACCGACTTTATACCACACTTTCAGGCTCTGAGTCCTGGCTCTGCAATTTACTGGCTGTGTGACCTGAAGATAACTGCTTTAGCCCCCTGTGCCTCAGTGGCCTTATCTGTAAAATGGAGATAAAAAAAAAAAAGAGCAACTGAAGCTTGGGTGAAGCTCAGTGGTAGAGTGCTTGCCCAGCATATTTGAGGCCCTTATTTCATCACAAACCAGTCCCTTTGGGTTATTCTGAGAATGAGATAAGTTTCTCTATAGCCCTTAGAACACTGTTCTCTCTCTCTCTCTCTCTCTCTCTCTCAGAACACTGTTATTATTTCAATGGGCTGCAGGGCTCTCAGGCAAAAAAATATTCATATAAGATCTTGAAATACTGGGTATGAACAGAAGGCAGGCCTGACAATAGTCTGGAGAAGTTTGTGATTCCAGTCCTCATCCTGGCACTGAGCCATCTGGATCATGTCCTAAGGTGTCTTTAGGGCATGAGGACCAGGCTAAGTGGGGTTCTCCCACACTTAATCTTTACAGCTCATGCCTCATGTTTTTTAAGGAGTGCTGAGGATGGAACCCAGGGTCCCATGCCTGCTGAGCACACTCTACCTGCAAGCTACACCCTCAGCCCTCATGCCACAGTTAATATTTTCCTGAGCCTAACTCACTTCGTATAACCTGAACAAATTTCTTAAAAGGAAACTTTAAACAAATCTACAATTTAAAAATTAAATATAGTGAAGACTGTGATTGAATTGCTACTAGCTAAGCCTGTCTGGTTCTGAAGTCTTCTCTCTCCACACTTGTGGAGTGTGCAAGGGTAGGCACAACAAGCTGCCACTGGACTGGGACTCTCATCAGCATTGTTAGCTAGCAGGGCTGAGAAACAAAAGAGAGATTCTCCTCAACCACCAGAGAGGTAAAGAACCTCTCACCCTATCCAAGGGAATGAAGTCAGTGGCTCCAGTAATGCCAACTGTCCTTAGCAGTGCATCTGGAGGAGGGCTGGGGCTGAGGCTTTGCTGCAGGCTGCACACTGGGCTGGCGACTGTCCTCCCCTCTGCTGCTGTCGCTGCCTTGGAGAGTGGCCTTTGGGAAATACCTTTGTTGCCTCCCTGCTCCTTCAGGTTCTAGTTTACCTGGTCATTCTGGGAGTCTTCTGGGATGATCAATAAAGGATTAGATGGCAAAGCAAAGTTGCTTGCTTTTAAATAATGTTATTTCAGCCGGGTGTGGTGGCGCACGCCTGTAATCCCAGCACTCAGGAGGCTGAGGCAGGAGGATCGCTGTGAGTTCGAGACCAGCCTGGGCTACAAAAGTGAGCTCAAAGCCAGCCTGAACTGCACAGTGAGACCCTGTCTCAAAAAGACCAAAAAAAAAAAAAAAATAAAATATATATATATATATATATATATAAATAAATAAATAAGTAAATAAATAAATAAATAATGTTATTTCAGGGGAAAGAGCCCAACCCCAAAATAAACTAGGTTGCAAGAATTTGAATTAATTCTGACAACATAATCTTAAGTGCAGGGTTTGCCTTCAGGCTGTGTAGTTTGTTTTCTTTTTCTGTCAATTCTAGTAGGAATAGAACAAGTCAGGAGAGGAAGGGGTCTTTTCAGGCCTGCAGTTTATTGTTGTTACTCATTATTTACTAAGCTTCTCTGAGATGAGCTGAAAATGGAAACAGATCAGCTTTCTTCCTCCCTCTGTCCTCTCCCCCATTTCCAGAGGATCTAGGATGTTCTATGGCTGCCCCTCCCAGCTCTATTCCTTTCAACATCAGCTTCTCCACTTCAGGCTAACCCACAACCCATCTCTACTCAATTAAAGTATTTCAAAATTCTCTTTACTTAAATTTGGCCTCATCCTAAAACAACCAAAGATTTGACCACCAGGTTGTATATCTCATCCCCTTAACCCCCACCCCCATCAATACAGGCTAAAGACAAAGTCAATACAGAGCGCAGAGCACCTGCTAACACCATCTAGTTGAGGGTCTTGGTGGCACCTGCCCAGCTTGCCAGGAATATGCTACCAAGAGTTATATCCAGTCCTTTCTAAAAATTTTTAAAACTTTGAGACAGTCTCACTAAACTGCCCTGGAAGGACTCAAAATTGTGATCCTCCTTAAATGCTAAGCTTATAGGTGCCGCCCTGTCTGATTTGGCATTCTACATTTCTATTAAGCTCCTCCAAAGGACACTGGTGCTGCCAGTTGAAGACCACAACTTTAGAAGGCTTTGGGCCATGGGCATCAAAGTCACTTATAGGTGCTTGGAAAAATGCAGATTTCTGGGCATGACCCATCTGCTACTCAGGTTCTTCCAGTACATGGGGGGTAGGTCTCTAGAATCTGCCTTACCCAGTAGCATGCCAAGGAAACTCTGAACACCACCTTAGCGGTTCTCTTAGTTTTTTCATTGCTGAGAGAAAATACAATATTTGTTTTTTTTTTTTTAAAGAATTTTTTATTTTATTTATGTTTTTCTTGTTTCATAACCTTTATTTGCTTATTCACTCATTTTTATGGCCAGCTCAGCCCGCCCCGAGGGCAGGGCTGGCGCAGCATGTGGTGCCGGGGATCGAACCGCGGTCCCTGAGGCCACCCAGGCTTTCCAAAGCAGGCGCTTTAGACCACTGAGCCATCC
>PVJA010024116.1:0-32162 GCA_004027025.1 Myocastor coypus
GGACTGGGGTTCAAACTCACGACCTTGCACTTGCCAGGCAGGCACTTGTGCCTCGGAGCTATCTCCCCAGCCCTCCTCATCTAGCCCTTGAGAAATGTTTGATCATCCTGGAGAGGCCTATGGAACCACATGTTCCAGAGATTTGGGTTTCATGATTAGGAGTGTGAGGCTTGCTTGCACTTTAGCCCGTCTGGGCTATGTTCTAGTGCCATAACTTTACCTCTGCCAGGTGATGCTGTGGCTGTGACCTTTTCTGAGCTTCAGTTTCCCTCAGTGTGAAGCAGCAGGATGGTGGCTAGATCTGGTGATCTCTAAGGGCCAAGTTCTAATATCTGGTGGTCATACAAGATGCCCAGGTGCCTTCAACCCAGCCACTACTTCTGGGATAGAACTAAGCACCAGGGCCTGCATTTACTTCATTTACACGTCTGGGGGAAAAGAGGTCAAGAACTGAACTGAAGTGGCTATGGAAACAGGTCCATGGCACAAGTGCCTGCCTGCCTGGCAGGTGCAAGTTCATGAGTTTGAACCCCAGTGCTGAAAAAAAAAAAAAAAAAAAAAAAAGAATTGAACTAAAGAGCCAGGGGTGGTGGCACATGCCTATACTCCCAGTCCTTGGGAGGCTGAGGCAAGAGGACTATTTTGAGTTTAAGGCCAGCCTGCACTGCAAAGTGAAACTCTGATTCAAAATAAACAAACAAAAAAGAGTTGAACTCAGGAGTGAATGTCAGGCTTTAAATCCACATGCCACTACTTTCTAAGTCAATGATCTTGGCCATTAATTAACTTCTGGCCTCAGTTTACTGCTATAAAATCTGGAATAGTAACAGTGCACCCCTCAGGAGTTGCTGTGGGAGTCAGATATACATGTCCACACTCTGCAGAGCCAGGCCCCTGGGAGGCCCTCAAGAAATACTGGACCTCCTAACCATCCTTATTATCAGCCTCTAGAAAAGAGGCTCAGGCAGGAAACAGGCTGTTAGTGCTCAAGTGACTGCTAGGATCAGCTGGTCCACATTACAGATCAGGAAAGTGAGGCTGGGAGAGGAGAAGTGAGCTGCTCCAAGTCCACAGCCCAAGAAGCACAACTGAGCTGGAAACCTCAGCCCATATGGTGGGCCTAAGGTCCCCCCTGCAGAACAGCTCTGTAGAGCCCAGGGGATGGTGTTAGGGAATACTTGACAGGCCTACCTCTACAGGAAGGTGCCCAAAACCCATCCTGGGCAGGAATGACCTTTGGGAAGGTGACCTCCCCAGGTGCGAACTTCCAGGGCTCCTGACCCAACTGCCTGCCACTCCAGATCTGAGCACACATTAGGAGATGGTGCAGTCTGCAGTACCCTCTGCACAGATACAGCATTTTCCAGACACACATCTTGGCAGGCAGAACATTGGCTCGATTTCAACTCCTCAGCCAGGTGTCCTTGGACAAGGCACAACCTGCATCCTCATGCTCAACAGCCCCGACTTGTGTGGGTGTCAGGAAAAGGTCCAGGACCTGGTGATCTCTAAGCACCTCTGAGGTTCTAATAGCCAGTGGTTGCATGACAAGATGCCCAGGATGGTGCCTTCTATCTACTTGGTCAGTAGAATGGGGTGTGAAGTGTGTCTAGAGGGGGCTGAGACACCAGGAGGGGGGTGCTGACTAAGCTGGCCTGTTCTGCTGTGATTCATGCTCGTCCTCTGAGGGCGGCACATTCAGCAGCATGAGTGAGGCCCTGAACACAGAATGATCCAGCCCCACTCCCCCGCTAGGAACACGGTGCCACAAGCCCACCCCCAGGAACCAGGCCCATGACTTCAACAGCATCTGCTGGCTCCCCTGAGTTTTGCCAGGTGCCAGGGCCAAATTCTCATGGCTAAGTGGCACATGGCAAACTACGAGGACAAGCCTCTGGGGTCACACTGGTCTGGATTGAAATTCAAGGTTTGTCACTTATTCCTGGGTACCCTGAAAAAGTTATTTTAAGACCCTGAATCTGGGGCTGGGGAGATAGCGCCATCGCACAAGTGCCTGCCTGGCAAGTGCAAGGTCATGAGTTTGAACACTGGTCCTACAAAAAAAAAAAGACCCTGAATCTGTCCTCTGCTATAAAATAAGAATTGTGTAACTGCTGCTGATTTACTGATAGAGTAGAGCCATCTCTTAGTGTTCATAAGGGATTGGCTCTCCCCCTCCCCATGGATACTAAAATTCCCCAAAGCTCAAGTCTTTTATATAAAATAGCAGAGTATTTGCATATACACACACACAACCTCTCATATAATTTAAATCATGTCTAGGTTCTCTAGAATACCTAATTTTGTTAAATCATGTCTAGATTATTGATAAAAGCTAATTTTGTTTATAATACCTAACACTATGTATTGTTTAAGGAATGATGACAACAGCAAGAATGTACATGTTTAGTGCTTTTTTTCCCCCATGGACCTTTTTCATCTGAGTTTGGCTGAACCCACAGGTCCAAGGAACCCACAGTTACAGAAGGCTGACTACAGTATATTTGGGCACCTAGTACACAGTTAGTACTCAAAGAATGGGACATTACAGTTGTTACTGTTACTACCAGGCACTTATCTGTCATCCTCAGTAAGCATACTTTGATCGCTTGATTTAAAATTGTGGTCAAAGTCAATGCCACTGACACCTCTGCCTCTCTCATGCCCAGCTATTTTCCCCAGCATGTCTCACCTCCTTACATGGAGACTTCCTGGCTGGAGGACCTACTCCCCCCACTGCAATACGGACTCCCCCACAGCACACACTTCTGTCTGTCCAGTGGCTGGCTGCTGTAGTAGCCACTACGGCCTGTGGATGAACGAGCACACTGCCTACTAAGCCAAGGCCATCCACCCTCTGGATAAAGCCAGAAACTCCCAGCCTCTCTTCCCCACAGTTCAGGTGTAAAACTGAGGAGCACACAGGAAAGACAAGAAAAGCCCTAACTACAGGGCTCTCACTGCTGTCCCCTCCCCACAGGACATCCATCTCTAGAACCTCAGCCTCCCCCACTGGGCAGCCAACCGTGAGGCTGATTCTACTGACTTAATCCTCCTTGGCTGTCTTCTGGCACTTGACTTTAGTTCTCTGGGGTCAATGAGACAATGACCTACCAGTTGAGATACTGAGGGGTAGAAAAAAAGAAGAAAAGAAACTGGTCATGATGGCAAATGCCTGGGAACTCAGCTTTAGACTTTCTCAAACTAAAATAAATAAATAAATAAATAAAGAAAGAAAGAAAGAAAGAAAGAAAGAAAGGATGGGGATGTAGCTCAGTGAAGGCCCTCAGTTTAGTCCCTAGTACTGTTTAAAAAAAGGAGTGGTATGATTCCCGAGTGCTGAGTACTTAGCTTTCATTCTTTAATAGACATGGCATGGAGATCCACTGAGAAGCTATTCTGTAGACAAGTAGACAGAAATACTCCTAATTTGCATACATCCCATTGGCTAGGGGAGACACTAACTACTGACAGCAATTATTATTAGTGTCAATAACAATGACACAACAATAATAACAATCTTTTTGAATGCTGCTAGCGGGATAGCAATGCAGCCACATGGCTGAGGCCCCACCGCTGAGGGCCGCAAGCATCCATGGTCACAGAGAGGTCTGGCTGGCCACAGAGGCTATCGTCTCCCCTGTCCACTGCCCTGCACTAAGGCTACTCCAGGCAGGTATTTATACTCCATCAGTCTCTTGATTCCTTTCATTGTGTGCATCTCGGGAAATTGAGCTGGCTTTGGCACTGGGCTAAAATAAGCCAACAGCTCAGCCTTGGCCAGGGTCTGGGATGCACACTGTAATTATTTAGGACTTGTGCTTGCCACAGGCCACCCGCAAGCTCACCTGTCATTTCTTCTAATTATGGAACCACCAGTCTAGGTAAACAGTAAACCACAGCCAGAGGACAGCACTACTGCACACCTACTAGAAGCACGGCAATGTCCCAGTGACACATACGTGTGCCGTCTGGAGTTGATGGCATCAGAACTGCCCTGGGGCAATGGCCCATGGCTTGCCTTCCCAGGACCCTGCTCTGATAGAAGTGCCAAGAAGTTGTAGGTGTCTTCCCTGACAGGAGCCACCATGCGTGAGAAGCACCCTATAGATGCCGCAGTGCTTTTTAGCTGTAATCACTTCTTGCTCTGGCTTTGTTCATATATTTGTCTCTTGCATTCCTTGGGGTGAGGTGTAGCATCTCATTCCCAGCAGTCTAAGGTGGCAGGGAATTTCCTAGTCCTAACCAAGGCAATTTCTAACTTGGCATGTCTAGACAGGGCCAAAACCCCAGCAGGCCTTCTGTTCTCACCACAATGTTACTTTTGAGTGGCAGATTAAGGCTTGAAGAATAGAGAGGGCAAGAGATCGCCCAAAGTCACAGACTGCCCCAGCCAACCCATACACATTATTTTCCCTTGCACACAGTCTTCAACTTATGATGGTTCACTTTGTAACTTTTCAACTTTACAAAGTTCAAAAGTAATATAATGCACTTTTAGTAGACACTGTACCTTGAGTTCTGCTCTTTTCTTCACCTTCTGCTGCCTCCTATGATGCTGGGCATGGCAGTGAATCTCAGCATCTGCAGTGATCACAAGGAAATCCTTCTCGGGATCACAAGGGAAACAAATGATACTCTGCAGTGTACTACGCTGCCAAATTAAGGTGTTTAGTAGATTAGATGTATTAAAGCCCCCCCCCCCATGTTCTTTTATTCTTTTTTTCAGTGCTAGGGATTGAACCTAGGGCTTTCTTAAGGAACTACAGTCCCAGGGTTTTTCTTTTCTTTCCTTTTTTTGGTGGGGTACCAGGAATTGAACTCAGGACCTTATGCTTATGTCACTGAGTTCCTAGCTCTCAGCCTTTTTTTTTTTTTTTTTGAGACAAAGTCTTGCTATAGAGTTCAAGCTGGCCTTCAACTCATTATGTAGTCTAGGCTCAGACTCTCAGTAATTCTCCTGCCTCAGCCTCCTAAGTGCTAGAATTATAGGCATGTACTACCACACCTGGCCTTCAGTCCTTTTTTTATTTTTTATTTTGAGACAGGGTCTTGTTAAATCATTACATTATCCGGGGGGGGGGGCCTCAAACTTCAGATTCCTGCCTTAACCTCCCAGCATGCTAGATTATAGCTATTACCACCATACCCTGATATCTTAAATTCATTTTTTACTTACAATATTTTCACCAGGGATACAGCTCAGAGGCATTAGCACCTGCTTAAGCAAGTGCAGGGTTCAATCCCCGGGTATCACATGACATGCTGGCCCCAACCCTGGTTGCACTGAGTGAGCCACCAAGATGGGGCGTGGTGGCCTATGCCTGTAATCCCAGCACTGGGGTGGCTGAAAACAGGAGGATCACTGAGTTTAAGCTGTGTAGTGACCCTGCACCAAATACAGACATGCAGAGATACATACATACAATGGGTTTATCAGATATAATTCCACCATTACATCAATGAGCATCTATATTATTTTTTTAGTCCCATCCATGGCACTCTTAGACCACATAACTCTGTACTTTATCTGGAAGTACAGCGATGCAAACTACCTAAGACTGTACTTCATCTGGAAGATGGAAGTAATAATGCTGCTTCCCAAGCAACTTAGTGAAACTGTCTCAAATTAGAAAATGGCTGGATATAGCTTTCTATGTGAAGGCCCCGGGTACCACCAAAAAAACTCTGTGTGTGTGTGTGTGTGTGGGTGGGTGGGTGGGTGTGTGTGGTGTGTTCTTAAATCCCAAATGTGCTGAAATCTGAAACTTTGAGCACTGACCAAATATTCAAAGTTTCAGGTTTCTAGCACTTCAGATTTCAAGTATGAGTAGGATATTCAACTAGAAAAATCTAAGCAAATACTCTAAAATCTAAACCCATCAGAAATGTGAAACACTTCTGGTCCCAAGCATTTAGATAAGAATTTTCAACCCAGGACCAGGGACATAGCTTAGTGGCACATCACCTTCCTGGCAGGCATGAGGTCCTGAGCTCGATCCCTGGTATCAGAAAAGAATATTTAGCCGGGCGTGGTGGCACACACCTGTAATCCCAGCACTCAGGAGGCTGAGGCAGGAGGATCGGTGAGACCAGCCTGGGCTACAAAAGTAAGCTCAAGGCCAGCCTGAACTGTACAGTGAGACCCTGTCTCAAAAAGACCAAAAAAAAAAAAAAAAAAAAGCAGGAACTGTCAGATGTTCTTTATTAAAAAGAAAAAAGAAAAGAATATTTAACCTGGATCCAGGGAAAGGCTGAGGGAGGAGGGTTGCCACAAGTCTGAGGCCAACCTGGGCTATATAGTGAGATCCTTTCTCAAAAATTTTTTTTCAACCTGTACTCCAGTGGTCACTACAAGGTATCTTGTCCTAAGGCCAAAATCTAAATATCTTAACAGTAAAAAGAGTCAACAGTTACTCACTACTTACTACACACTACACATACTGGTCTGCATCCCCTGTGGGGCTGGGGACTCAATGCCATGATGCACAAAGCCTGTGAGATCAGTTCTGCTGTCCTCATCTTGCCCTCAAAAACTGCAGTCCACACTTGGCAAGGAGTAAGAGCAGTTCGAGCTGCACTGGTTCAGTAACAGCTGCCCAAGGTCAAGGGGAAGAGCTTACCTGTAGTCCCAGGTACTTGGGAGGACAAGGCAGGAGGATCACTTCAGTTCAGAGTTTGAGAACTGAGCAACATAGTGAGACTGTCTCAGGAATTTAAAAATTTTTCTATTTAGTTAGTTGTTTGAGACAGTGTCTTGCTATGTATTTTAAGCTGGTCTTCAACTGTTTGTAGTGGATGCTGGCCTAGAGGCAATCCTCCTGCCTCAGCTCCCAAGTGCTGGGATTATAGGCGTGAGCCACCACACTCAGTGTTGTCTCTGGATTTTTTTTTTTTTAATCAAATCAAAGGAAACTATTCTCTCATTTGAGCAAATGTCTACTCTATATTACTGAATGAAAAATGTTTCACTGTCACAACAATAGGATACCACTTTTTTTAAAAAGTAGAAATAACTCTTCCCCTATACACATAACATATATGCACACAGAGTGGGACACAAAATATTTACTGTGGTTATAGCTGGGTAATAAGATCATGTGTGCACTTTGTGTTTCTCCATTTTTTAAGAAACTCTACATTTAATGTTTTTAAATTGTTTTTATATCTTTGAGGAAAAAAGAGCGAACTTTGTTAGCCAAAAAGCGGCTGGCTACCTGCCAAGGATGGTTCCAGATGGTTCATCTGCTCATCTGGATGAACTGGCTCTCGGTAGACATTTAATTCAGTTCCTGGCTGAAAACTGACAAGGAAAACCCTGATTCCAACCAGGTCTGGCCTGACCCCGAGACCCAGTGAAGGTTGACTGAGCCTGAATTGGAGCTCTGGGGACTGAGGCTAGAGACATGGTTTCTCATCAGATGGTTACAGGTCCCAGGAGGCCAGTTTCCAAATAGGAAAAGATAAAAATAGAGGGAGGCTCCTGAACCAGATATCTAGATTTGGAACTTGCTCAGACTCCTGTCCCTAGTCTGAGCTCCAAATACCATCTGAGCCTCTGTTGCCACTGTCACTGCTGTCTACATCTGGACACGGTCTCCTTAGTTCACCCCACCTTAGGCTGCATCAGATCAACCCTCCTAAAAAAATAGCCAAACTGAAAATCTTCCAGGGTGGGCCGGGTGTGGTGGACGCATGCCTGTAATCCCAGCACTTGAGAGGCTGAGGCAGGAGGATCAAGGTGAGTTTTGAGACCAGCCTAGGCTACAAAAGTAAGCTCAAGGCCAGCCTGAACTGCATAGTGAGACCCTGTCTTAAAAAGACAAAACAATTTCCAGGGCTCCCAAGTGGGAACCTTATTGAAAATGAAAGCCCTGTGCTCAGCTCGATCCTCAGTAGTGGGGGTGGGGGTAGAGAGTGGTAGGAACTCCTAGGTCAGATAGTGGAAATTATGACTTAGCACACCTGGAGGGGTCCCAGAAATCTGTAGCAAGATTAGCACCTTCTTAAAGTATCCCCTAAAAAACAAGAGCCTGCAGGAAATGGGCTTCCTCCTGACCCAAAGGCAGCCTTGGCTGGGGACAGCCAGATTGAAGACAGTAATTCCAGGCTAAAGACAGTAATTCTGAGTAGACAAAGGCTGGATTCACACCTTATCAGAGATCCCAATGGTGCCTTAGTTAGAAATCAGTCCCATCTGATTATGAATAACCTGATTATAAATAACCTTAGTTCACTGAAATGTAGCCCCAGCTTGAAGCAACACATAATTTATAGTCAGTAAAATTGTTTTCTTACTGTCTGAGGTGCTTTTTATAGTTCGGGAAAAATGAAAAATTAGAAGCAGAGATGGAAGAGTGAACCCTTAGTAATAATCAGTGTATTCTTGGAATCTCAAGTATGTATAACCTTGAAAAACCTTGATATGCTAAATATCTGGCACTCAAGTACTGTGATTTTAAGATATTAAAATTAAAATAATTGATAAAATACCTTTGTAATTAAGACAAGTTTAGGGTGAGAGGTAATTATACTGCTATATATTGGAATTAGAATTACCTGTAGAATTATAATTTTCCAAAGGGTATCTCACCCTTAAAATCTACCTTTCATAATAGTCTCTTTGTTGCTGTTCCTTTGGTCTTGAGATAGGATCTCACTATGACACAATTGAGGCTAGCCTTTACCTTACTTTGTGAAGGTTTTTTTTTTTTTGGCTGGCTCAGGCTGCCTGAAGGGTGGGTGGGGGGATTGAACCACCATCCCTTGTGCCTGACTGGGATTGGCTGTACAGGTGCTTAAACCACTGAGCTAACCCAAAAGTCCTCAATTTTTTTTTTTTTTTTTTCTGGCTTAGGCTACCTTCAGGGCCTATGCAGCTGGGAATTAAACCATGGTCCCCTGCACTGCACCTTTACCTTACTTTGAAGCCCATGCTGGCCTCAAACTTCTGCCTCTGTCTCCCAAATGCTGGAATTACAGGCCTGGACCACTACACCTGGCTTAATATTCGGATTTCAAATAAGAGATGGAGCTTAGGGCGAGTGTGTATGAGTGAGTGAGTGTGTGTGTGCATGCGTATGTGTGATTTTTATGTATCTAAGCAACTGCTTACCACTGAGCTACACTGCCATTGGAACCTGCACTTTTTAAAACCAAGAGTCGCTGACATAAAAGAATTTGACTAAGTCTGCAAAAGTGCTGAACTGTGTGTAAGAGCCTGAAATTCAGTATAGTTTAATTAATTAGATTTTTCTAGTAACTAGGTATCCTTGGGGAAATGGTGCTTGTTAGGTTATGCATCCAGAGTACTTAAAAAGAAAATAAAATATATTAAATTTATAAATAGAGTTAAAATGTTTGAGGGAATGTAATTAAGCTATAAAAAGGGCTAGGTATTAAAAGGAATTTAGTTTGCTCAACTTGAGTTCAAGCATTAATCCAAGAAAAAGTTAAGGTCACTTTCCTTTCATAGATTCATGTATAGTATAATAGTTTCAAATTAAAATTGATAGCATGGAGAAAATAAGGTTTTAAAAATTGTTACTCAAAAATGAAAATCTTAATTTAAAAGATAAAAAATAGGCTAGTGGAGCCAGGCGTGGTGGCTCACACCTATAATCCCAGCACTTGGGAGGCTGAGGCAGGAGGATCAGTGTGAGTTCAAGACCACCTTGGGCTACAAAAGTTAGCTCAAGGCCAGTCTGAACTGCATAGCGAGACCTGCCTCTAAAAAAAAAAGGCTAGCCATGGTGGCATACACCTGTGATCTGAGAAGTCAGGAGGCTGAGGCCAGAGGACTTCTGAGAGCATAAGGCCAGCATGGGCTACACAGTGAGTTCAAAGCCAGCCTGAACTATATCATGTAACCTTGTCTCAAAAACAAAACAAAATTTAAATAAAATAAGCCACCCTTTAACTGTTTGTGGTCTTTCCTATTCATCTCACCTAAATGATTCTCTTGAACTTCCCACCAGTCAGATTAGATGGTTGCAGATTCCCTAAGGGTCACAACTTTCAGCCCCAAAGAAGTTACCAGGATGCTTTGTGAGCAATAAATAACCACAGAAAGGATAACGTATTCAGGAATTAGAACATTTCACTTTTCTTTCTAGTCCCTTAAGTAGGCATTACTATTGCTTTTACGGTTGAATAAAAAGGAGGACCCAGTGATCCTCCTGGCTCAGCCTCCCAAGTGCTGGGATAATAGGCATGTGCCACCATGCCTGGCTCAACTAGCCTATTTTTTATCTTTTAAATTAAGATAAAATCTGGATCTGACCAAGGTCCCAAAGTCTGAGATGGGGGCAGGCCTCCAGTAGCTGGTCTTGAAGGTCATCCCTAACCTGGCGACTCTTGTCTTACATTCAGACCTCTCTTTCTGAATGCCAAAGCCATTTGCCTTGGACATCTCCACTTCAGTGCAAACTGACCATGCCAAAAACACAACTAAGTTCATTCCTGTTGATTTTGAGGTTCAGCTCAAAATTTAAGGTGTTTTTAATTCTTCTTTGTTACACACCCTACACACACTTGCCAACTTATTTTATCTGCCCTACCTCCCAAAATACATCTCAAATCTGATCATTACTCTAATCCACATCCCAACCTAAAGAACTATCTTCTTTCAACTGACCCACCTCAATAACTTCCCCCTCTTCAGTCCCTTCTCCAGAGAATAGTCAAGATGACATTAAAATGGAAATTATATCTTGTCCTATCCCTACTCGAAAACCTTCAGTGGCTTCCTAGGACAATTATTATTATTATTTTTTTAAATAAAGACTCTTTACCATGGGTTACAAGGCCAGACAGGAGCTGATCCAAGCCCACCACTTCACAGTCCACTAGTCCACTCTACTTTGTCTCAGATATCCCAGGAATGCAACCACCTCAGGACCTCTGCACCAACAATTTCCTGTTTGACCAGCAACTATAATCATTCAGGTGTTTAGCCAAGTTTCACCCTCAGAGCAGCCACCCAGGTTAAAACAGTACCATTAGGCTGGTGTGGTGGCTGTAATCGCAGCTCTTGGGAGGCTGAGGCAGGAAGATCTCTGATTTTGAGGCTAACATGGGCTACACAGTGAGTTCGAAGTCAGTATGAATTACATAGTGAGTCCTTGTCTAAAAAAAAAAAAAAGGCAAAGCTTCTTTTTCTGGGAAATACCAAATGGTGAATGATGCTGGTGTAGCGGGAGGGGCCAGAGATCCTAGGGGCCCAGGCATGGGAGGCTGCTGTGGCTTTTGCAGAGGATTCAGCAGTGGCCTTCGAGGTCGCAGTGCGGCTGAAGCTGAGACCAAGGCCAAGGCCAGGGCCAGGGCCGAGGCTGAGGCCGAGGCTGAGGCCATGGGGCTGGAGGCAGTAAAGGCTGAGGACAAAGAGTGGATTCCTATCACTAAGCTTGGCCAGCTGGTCAAAGACATGGAGATCAAACAAACACAAACACACACACACAAAAAAAAAAACAAAAAACAAAAAAAACCCAAAGACATGGAAATCAAGTCCCATCATTTTTCCTTACCCATCAAGGAGTCCAAGGGGCCGGCGAGATGGCTCGGCGGTCTAAATAGCCTGCTTAGGCAAGCTTAGGCAACTGCAGGGACTATGGTTCAATCCCCAGCACCACATGCTGCACCAGCCCTACCCGCAGGCAGGCTGAGCCAGCCATAACATATACATACATGAAAGAAAGGAAGAAAGAAAAAGAAAGAAAGAAAGAAAGGAGTCCAAGATTATTGACTTTTTCCTGGGTACATCCCTCAAGGATGAAGTTCTGAAGATCATGCCTGTGCAGAAGCAAACTTGTGCTGGCCAACGGACCAGGTTCAAGGCATGTTGCCATTGGGGACTACAACGGTCATGTTGGCCTGAGTGTAAAGTGTTCCAAGGAAGTAGCCACTGCCATTCGTGGGACCATCATCCTGGACAAGCTCTCCACTGTCCCCGTGAGGAGAGGCTACTGGGGAAACAAGACTGGCCAGCCCACACTGTTCCCTGCAAGGTGACTGGCCACTGTGGCTCTGTGTTGGTGCGTCTGATCCCTACTTCCAGAGGCGTTGGCATTGTCTCAGCCCCTGTGCCCAAGAAGCTGCGAGACTGGTATTGATGACTGTTACACTTTTGCTAGAGGCTGCATTGTTACCTTGGGCAACTTTGCTAAGGCCACCTTTGATGCCATCTCCAAGACCTACAGCTATCTAACCCCCGACCTCTGGAAAGAGACTGTGTTCACCAAGTCTCCCTTTCAGGAATTCACCGAGCATCTTGTGAAAACCCACACCAGCATCTCTGTCCGGAGGACTCAAGCTCCAGCAGCAGCTACAACATAAAGGGCTTTTACACAAGAAAAATAAAGTGAAAAAAAAAAAAAAAAAAGGACAAAAACAAGCGAAATAGCCACCACGTCCTTCTTGAACTCACTATGTAGCCTAGAACTCACAACAATCCTCCTGCCTCCCTCATGCTGGGATTATAAGTATGGACCACCACACCCAACTAGTTTTCTGTTTTTTAAAGCACTACTGAACTACTTGTGCATAGAAACACAGGCTTCTTCTACCACTACCTTGACCCCTTTCCATTCCTACACAGCAGAGTGACAGCTCTATAACCACTGCATGGGGCTGGGCAGGGTTCATATTCGGGGCTTGGTAAACATTTATCTGTTGCCCTTAGTCGAAAGCCCTCACTCTTCTTAAAGAATTCTCAAGAAGTGAGTGGTCCCAGACCGCCTGTCTGCTAGGTCAGGGTTCTTGATTTCCAAGCCTAGAGGTGTGAGGGAAACAGGAAGTACTGATGGAATAAACCCCAGGACTCACTTCTGTCACCTCTAGGCCTGCACTCGGGGCAGGGAAAGGAGACAATAGCTGAGGGTCTGCCGAAAAGCTAGGTACCCTTCCCCTTCACCCATTCCCCAACGCGGCAATGTCGCAACGTACACAATTAGAAGGCAGACCCCGAGCCTTCCAGGGTCGGGATGGAGTAGAACCCGCCCTGCAATGTCCCGCCAAAGCAGATACCTGGCTCCGCCGGGCCCGACGGCTGCAAGCTCCTCCTCTTGAGCCCTTGCGTCGCGCGCACTACTTGCTGGGATTCGTAGTTGGGTATCTACCCATCCTTCCCAGAAAGCTTTGGGAAACTAACCTGAAACAGGGCGGGGCGGGGCGGTGGGAGCGGGAAGCCTTCTGGGAGTTGTAGTTCACTTATTCAACGAGCAAGAAATCATTGCGAAGAAAAACTGAATAATAAAAATTTCAATGCTTGGACTGTGATGGTTTGAATCGTATGAGACATTTTTTTCTCCTTCTCAGTCCAGCCGTTACATCTGTAGCAAAAGGATGACCTTTGTGATTCAAAGAAACTACCAATCCCATAAGGCATTGCACGTAAACGCCTTTGGAGAGGTCGGCCTCAACGCAGGCGCAGTGGCGGGGAGTTGAGCAGTGAGGAAACATGGCTGCTCCGACTCTTGCTTCGAGGTTGTACTCCTTGTTGTTTCGCAGGACTTCCACCTTCGCCCTCACCATTGCTGTGGGCGCCTTGTTCTTCGAGCGAGCTTTCGACCAAGGCGCAGACGCGATCTACGAGCACATCAATGACGGGGTGAGGACCTGGGCTATCCTGACCTTGGGCCTAGCTGGAAATAACGGTGGGAGTGGAAATGGGACGGGAGTTTTGCTACCTTTATCAAGAAGAGGGTAAAAACTGTGGGCGTCTTTTGGCTGGAGAATGCCATCTGCCCTCTCGACTTAGTGTGAATCTTAAAACATTAAAAAGAAAAAGGTTGTACTTTGCAGGGGTCATATTGATAAGTCCCACCCCACAAACCCACTGTTTATTTGTAGAAGCTAAATTAAAACCTATGAGAGCACAAAACTTACCAGGTCTGCATCAGGTGAGGGCTGGAACTTTGACCCCTGTCTCCTTTGAGAGTGTAAGGGCAGATTTGAGCCCTTGAAAAGGACATTTCCTTAAGCACTGTGGCTGACCTTTTAAAATTGCTCTTTGAAGTTGAGCATGGTGCTGCACGCCTGTAATACCAGAGTTGGGAAGGCTGAGGAGGATTGCTGAGAGTTTGAGCCAGCATGGGCTACATAGTGAGTTCAAGGCCAACCTCAGCTACCTAGTGAAACCTTGCCTTCAAAGACAAACAGAAGCAAAAACAAACAAACAACAAAACAATGGCCACCACGTCCTCCTTAAGCCAAGTGGCTATGAACTCTCTATGTCGTCACACTGGTTTGATTTTTTCTTTTCTTTTTTTGTCTTTTTGAGACAGGGTCTCACTATGCAGTTGAGGCTGGCCTTGAGCTCACTTTTGTAGCCCAGGCTGGTCTCGAACTCACACCAATCCTCCCGCCTCAGCCTCCCGAGTGCTGGGATTACAGGCGTGCACCACCACTCCCGGCTTTTTTTTTTTTTTGAGACAGGGTCTCACTATGCAGTTCAGGCTGGCCTTTAGCTCACTTTTGTAGCCCAAGGTAGTCTTGAACTCACACCGATCCTCCTGCCTCAGCCTCCCAAGTGCTGGGATTACAGGTGTGAGCCACCACGCCCAGCTAAAGCAAAGGTTTTTTTGTTTTTTGTCTTTTTGAGACAGGGTCTTCCAGTGCAGTTCAGGCTGGCCTTGAGCTCACTTTGGTAGCCCAGGCTGGCTCAAACTCGCACCAATCCTCCTGCCTCAGCCTCTCAAGTGCTGGGATTACAGGCCTGCGCCCCCACGCCCAGCTCATCACACTGGTTTTGAACTCAGTGTAATCATTCTGTCTCATCAGCCTCCTGTTGACAGAAATGTCACTGTGCTCAGCAAAACAGCTTGGTATTACTGTTTAATAGTGGGGGCTATGAAATAAAAGTATTGGGCCCGGCAGGATGGCTCTGTGGCCTAAAGCGCCTGCTTGGGAAAGCTTGGGCGGCTTCAGGGACCGCGGTTCGATCCCCGGCACCACATGCTGCGCTAGCCCTGCCCTCGGGGCGGGCTGAGCCGGCCATAAAAATGAGTGAATAAACAAAGGTTCTGAAACAATAAAAAATAAAATAAAATTTAAAAAAGAAATAAAAGTATCGCACTTGGGTATACTAGATCTTGTCACTTCATAATCATGACATTAAGTTGAATACATTTATTTATTTATTTATTTATTTAATCTATCTATTTATTTATCTATCTATTTATTTATCTATTTATTTATCTATCTATTTATCTATCTATTTATTTATCTATCTATTTATTTATCTATCTATCTATCTATCTATTTATCTATCTATCTATCTATCATCTAATCTATTTATTTAGCGAGACAAGCGTTTGAACTCACAAGCTCACACTTGCCAGGCAGGCACTTGTGCCACGGAGCTATCTCCTCAGCCCCTGGACATATTTCTAAATTTCTCTGAGCTTCAGTGTTGTCTGTGAATTACAGTCCATGATAGCAGCTACCTCAGTGAATGCAGATAAGGTGCCACAGTTCCTGGTGGGTGGCACTGAAAAAGAACATTCTCCACATTGCTCAGGAAGAGGTGGGAGTGTAAAGTAGGAGTTAACACGCTTTATACTTCTCATGAACCTACCACAGCTAGGTTCTGTGCATGCCTTACTTCATTAGATTGTGGCCATACTGGGAAAGGTCTGATACAGATAACTATATCACTGTATACTGTGCTTGTGTTTTTTTAACTAGAAACTATCTGATTCTACATCCCAGGAAAGCTTTGTCCACTAATGCCATATGGCCCATGGCCAGGGCAACTTCCTGCCACATAGAAATGTTACCACTGCCCTGTCTTGGGCACTGGTTTATTTTGGCCATTCCCACTGATCTGGAAAGGTGTTTGAGTACCTTGTTGTATCCCACCGATTTCCTTCCTTGTGCTTTTAGGAAAGAATTCCAGCTAATTTAAGTCAAAGGAAAGTGGCTGAACTTAGTACTCCTGAATATTCTTTCTTTCTTTCTCTCCCTCTCCCTCTCCCCCTCCCTCTCCCTCTCACTCTCTCTTTCTTTCTTCCTCCCTCCCTCCCTCCCTCCCTTCCTTCCTCCCTCCCTCCCTTCCTTCCTTCCTTATTTTTAGACAGGGTCTCACTATGCAGTTCAGGCTGGTCTTGAACTCACTATATAGCCCAAGTTGGTCTCAGATGAACAGTGATCCTCTTGCCTCAGCCTCCAAAGTGCTGGGATTACAGGCATATGCCACTATGCCCCAGCCCAATAAATACCCTTGGATTTATACCTGGGAGTTTTAAAAAAAAAAAAAAAAACTCAGGACATCTGTAAGCTCTCAATTAATGTGTTAGGGGCTACTCTCAGTCTCTGCTGTAATTTCCTATGAAAGTAGGATTGTCCTTCCTACTTCACATGATGATTGAGACCATCACAGTATTTTATAGATGTTTATTTTTAATAAATGTTTAGAATTATGTGTCAAGGGCCGGTGAGATAGCTCAATGGACTAAGTGCCTGCTTAGGCAAGTGCAGGGACCAGGGTTTGATCCCTGGTACTGCAAGCCCATACCAGCCTGGCCTCTGGGTGTGCTAAGCCAGGGACTGAGTCTGGGCATGATGGTGCACACCTGCTATCCCGGCACTGGAGAGGCTGAAAACAGGAGGATCACTGCTGAGTCAAATCTGCATAGTGAGACCCTATACCAAATACATTAAAAAACAAAAAACAGAAAAAAAGACTTGGGTGTCAAACCTGGTGACGCATACATCCTGCCAACACGATTAGCTTATTTTAGTTGTGCATTGGGAGTAGTTGAAAATGTGAGAGCAAAGGTTAGTTTGTGGTTCTTGTCTTTCATATACAGAAGCTGTGGAAACATATCAAGCATAAGTATGAGACCAGTGAGTAGCTCCTCAGCTATCAGAGGGCAGAAGGACCAGGCCTACCAACTCGCCATTTGTACAGAGCTGGGTCTCAACTCTTCGCAAACCACCGACAGCTGTTGGCAAGGAATGGCTCCACCTAACAGACTATTTAACTTCTACTGTGTTTGAAGTATGCTTTTTCAGAGTTATCAACAAATAAATGTAAATTGGCTTTGAGACCTGTTGTTTACTTGTTGATTTTACCTGATTTTCGCATTTCAGTGAATTTACATTGATCCCACATCAGCACGTCTGCACACGTGAAAAGACTTCCAAAGAATTCTCGCTTCAAAACATGAGCCTAATTGGAGATCGGGCCTTCAACTTTGGCCGTTTAAGTGCTGAATGTCATTCTTTAATCACACAGAGGTAAATTTAATCTTTTGGCCTGTGGTGTCAGTTGGGTAAAAAAGGCTTAGCCTAGGAGTCTTGAACCAATCTGAGGTTCAGGCTTTTATGTCTGTTCAGCCTTTTAATTTGCTGAGGAATATTTTTTTTGGCTACAGTGTCTAGATATGTTGTTCTGGCTACCCTTGAGCTCATTTTTTTTTTTGCTTTTTGAGACAGGGTCTCCCTATGCAGTTCAGGCTGGCCTTGAGCTCACTTGTAGCCCAGGCTGGTCTCGAACTCGCAACAGTCCTGCCTCAGCCTTCCAAGTGCTGGGATTACAGGCATGCGCCACCATGCCCGGCTTTTGAGCTCATTTTTTTTTGGGGGGGGGGGGCGAGGTTTGAATTCACGACCTTGTACTTGCCAGGCAGGCACTTATGCCACAGAGCCTGGCCCCAAATTATTTACTTATTTATGTTACAGCCTGCTCAGCCTGCCCTGGGGTTGGGGCTGGGGCAACATTTGGTGCTGGGGATTGAACTGCAGTCCCTGCAGTTTCCTAAGCTTGCCTAGGAGATGCTTTAGACTGCTGAGCTATCTCACCAGCCCCCTTGAGCTCATTTTGTGGCCCAGACTAGTCTCGAATTTCCAGTGATCTTCCTGTCCCAGCCTCTCAGTGATGGGATTACAGATGTGCACCGCTGTGCCTAGCCGTGTTTTTTGTTTGTTTGTTTGTTTTTAAATGTATTTAGTACAGGATCTCGCTACACAGATTGGACTCCTAGTGATCCAGTTTTCAGCCTCCCAAGTGCTGGGATTACAGGTACATGCCACCACACCCAGGTTCAGTCTCATTCTGAGGGCAGGGCTGGCATTGGCACGATGGGGTTCCAACCTGGGTCCCTGCACTATCTGGTTGGCCCTTCCAGCCTTTTACTTCTTGGTGAGCTGCCATACCTCTGTGGGCCACCACCTCCTGCTAGAGTTCCCTTCTGATTAATTTTATTTAACAAAATGCTTAGTTTGGTTTACATGAAGGGCAGGCATTCTACCTTGCTAGACTTACTTCCTTATCTATAAAAGGGGAATACCTATGACAGGAGGTTTTTGTGAGCTTTAAAAAGAGTTGTAATGCAGTTAGGTATCTGATACATGGAAGAATGCCAGTTGAAATGGACACAGACACCCCACCTGATCCTGCTTTGAGTACTGGGCAATGAGCGTGGGGCAGTGGTGGCAAACCTGTGGCCTGCATGCTGCAGCAGGCCATATCACTAAAAGCTCTGAAAGGTAACTGTCAAGAATGTGATCAGTGGGACTGGGGAGATACCTCTGTGGCACAAGTGCCTGCGTGGCAAGTGTAAGGTCATGAGTTTGAACCACAGTCCTGAAAAAAAAAAATGTGAACAGACAGCACTTGCATATTGGCAGGAGCAAAATTCAAAAATGGGCACTCAGGCTGGGGTGATAGCTGTGGCACAAGTGCCTGCAACCCTGGGTTCAGTCCCTGTTACACACAAATGACAGTGTGCACTCTTAATTTTCTTCATTTTTCTGTGCTAGGAAGCAAACTCAGGACCTTATACTTGCCAGGCAGGCACTTGTACTGCTGAGCTATCTTCCCAGCCAAAAACTATAGAAATGTAGAGATGAGACAAAAGCCTAATGTCCTGGGAAGCAGAAAACTAAGTCCAAGGAGAGCTGCTGTCTGTCACTTATAAATCCCAGAAAGCTGAGATTCAAGGGTGCAGATAACAGGTTCTCCTACTGGCACCCTGTTCTTTGATCCCTCACTTAAAATGTCAGTTAAGGGCTGGGGACATGGCTCAGTGGAATAAGTGCTTGCCTGGCAAGTGTAAGGTCCTGAGTTTGATCCCTAGTACCACCAAAACAAAAATGTTCTCAGTTAACATTTGTATAAACCTAGTGTTAGACAAATGATAGACATTATAGTGATTATTGGACCTGGCAGGATGGCTCAGTGGTCTAAAGCACTTGCTTAGGAAAGCTTAGGCAGCTGCACGGAGCACAGTTCAATCCCCGGCACCACATACTGTGCCAGCCCTGCCCTCAGGGCAGGCTGAGCTGGCCATAAAAATAAATAAACAAAAGTTCTGAAACAAGAAAAAATACATATATAAAATTTTAAAAAATCTTTTAAAAAAGCTATAGTGATTATAGTCTACATTCACCAAAATTATACACATTCCTTAGCCTACTTTTAGTCCTCAATAAAAGTGAGATGCTTCTGGGGCTCTTGGCTCACTTAGAGACTAATCTCAGTGAGACCTCTAAAGCTACATTCACCAGGTCTTGTTTTTCCAAACTGACACAACAAAAAACAAAATTTTCTACCTCTGACAGGTCATGATTCCCACAAAAGTTCATCTCCAAGAGACATCGTTGCTGAAGTGAAAGTATTTCCTTATGCCAAGTATGTGACTGCTTAAATTTATGTTTTGTCTGGGTGTGGTGGCACACACCTATAATCCCAGCACTCCAAAGCTGAAGCAGGAAGATCTCTGAGTTTGAGGCCTGTCCAGGCTACAAAGTGAGTTCAAGGCCATTCTTAAAAAAAAAAAAAATTATGGCCAGCTCAGCCTGCCCTGGGGCGGGGCTGGCACAGCATGCAGCATGTGGTGCCGGGGACTGAACCACGGTCCCTGCGGTTGCCTAAGCTTGCTGAGGCTTACCTAGGCAGGTGCTTTAGACCACTGAGCCATCTCACTGGCCCCTCAAGGCCATTCTGAACTGTATAGTGAACCCTGTCTCAAAATGACAAAAGAAACAGGTGCCTGCCTATCAAACACAAGGTCATGAGTTTGATTCCTAGTTAAAAAAACCCAAAAAAACACAATGTTTTAAGTGAGAAAATAGCCAGTGAATATGGCAAAATACCAACTGCTTTAGACATTTCATGCTGCTGTAACAAAATACAAACTGGCTTATAATCAACAGAGTATGTTTCTCATACTTCTGGAGAGTAGAAGTGTAAAGTTAAGCAGATTTAGTGTTTGAAAAGAACCAATTTACTAAAACTAAGTAGATAAAATCCACACGAGCTGGCCATAGTACCTCATACCAGTGATGCCAGCACTGGGGAGGTTGAGGCAGGACTGCCACAAGTTGGAGGCTAGCCTGGGCTATATAGTGAGTTTAAGACCAGCCTGGACTACATAAACCCTGTCTCAATTTAAAAATTAAATAAAAAACTTTTCATTGCATCCTCTTACGTGGAAGCAACAAAACATTGTTCTGGGGTCTCTTTCGTGAGAACACTAAGCCATTCATGAGGGCTTCACCCTTATGACCTAATTACCCTCACTAACAGGAAGCAGTCTTTTTTTTTTTTCTTTCAAATCAGAAAAACACTGGAGGACTGTGTTTCAGAACACTTGCTTAGCATGCATATGAGGCCCTGGATTTGATACCAAATACTGTGCTACCATAAATAAAAAAGTGGGGCAGGGAGATAGCTCAGGGGCATAAGTGCCTGCCTGGAAAGTGGGAAGTCCTGAGTTTGATCCTGCGTTCTGGAGAAGGAGGGGGCTGGAGAAGTAAAGAAAAAAATATACAACTCAATAGAAGCCAGGGAAAATGGATAAGTAGACAGTTTAGACCTGAAGCACAGGTTTCTTTCTTTTTTGTCTTTTTGAGATAGGGTCTCACTATGCAGTTCAAGCTGGCCCTGAACTCACTTTGTAGCCCACGATGGCCTTGAACTTGGAGCGATTCTCCTGGCTCAGCCTCCTGAGTGCTGGGATTGTGGGCCTGTGCATCCATACCTGCTCAAAGGATTTCTTTTCTTTTTTTAAATTTTGTGCCACAGATTTTTTTTTTCTTTCTGTATTTAGGACAGGGTCCACAGGGTCTCACTACATTGATCAGACTTCTAGTGATCCTCCTGTTTTCAGCCTCCCAAGTGCTGGGATTACAGGCACATGCCACCACGCCCAGTCTCCATCTCGGGCTCCGCATGCCCTGTGGGTAGGGCCGGCACAGAACCTGGGGATGGAACCCCAGCCACCACTCTCTGCCTAAGCAGGCACTTTAGTCCCCTGAGCCAAAAGATTTTTTTTTCTAATGAGAAGATATGGTGCGTGTGTGTGTGTGTGTGTGTGTGTGTGTGTGTGTGTGTGTGGTACTAGGGATTGAACTCAGGGACATTCTACACTGAGCTACATCCCCAGTCATTTACAAAAAAGAAAAAAAAAAAAAAAAAACTTATTTTGAAATAGAGTCTCACTAAATTTCCCAAGCTGGACTCAAACTTGTTATCCTCCTACCTCAGCCTGCCAAGTGGCTAGGATTATAGACATGAGCCTCCACTTGAGACTTTGATCTTCTAATCTAAAAATATTGTACAGAAAAGAAAGTAATTAAATAAAAAATAGTGGTTAAATTGAATGCTCATTGGAGAGCCAGGTATGGTGGTGCACATCTGTAATCACAGTACTTGCAAGGCTGAGCCAGAAGGACCTCAAGTTCAAGGCCAGCCTGAGCTACATAGAAAAATCCTATCTCCCAAAAACAAGTTTGCAGAAGACAAGAGTCGAAAGATAAAGCTAAGTGACAAAAACACTTCATCACAAAATCATACAGAGGAATTATTTTCACTAAACACATATAAGAAAAAAATTAGTAGGGCTGGACACAGTGATCTGTACCTGTAGTCTCAGTTACTCAGGAGGCTGAAGCAGGAAGATTGTTTGAGCCCAGAAGTTCAAGGCCAGCCTGGGAAACATAATGAGACCTGGCCCTAATCTTACTAGAATGTTAGCAGTGGTTCATTTTGAGTGAGTCCATCTTCTTTTCCTCGTGTTTCTCTTTGATTCTAGGTTTTCTGTCTGTATCAAACATGTTGTTTTCATAAGAGTGGGGTAGGAAATAGAAAGGAGTTGCTTTTTCTTTCTTTTTTTTTTGGTCTCATTATGTAGTTCAGGTTTGCCTTGAGTTCACTTTTGTAGCCCGGGTTGGTCTTGAACTCACATCCATCCTCCTGCCTCTGCCTCCCAAGTGCTGGGATTATAGGTGTGCACCACCACATCTGCAGGAGTTGCCTATTTAAAGAATGAACACAAAAGGCTGTACAGGGGCCTGGCAGGATGGCTCAGTGGTCTAAAGTGCCTGCTTAGGAAAGCTTAGGCGGCTTCAGGGACCACGGTTTGATCCCCGGCACCACATGCTGCGCTAGCCCTGCCCTCAGGGCAGGCTGAGCCGGCCATAAAAAAAATAAATAAATAAACAAACAAAAGTTCTGAAATAAGAAATTATATATATATATATATATATATATATATATATATATATATATAAATAATTTTATTTATTTATTTATTTTTTTGCAGGACTGGGGTTCAAACTCACGACCTTGCACTTGCCAGGAAGGCACTTGTGCCACGGAGCTATCTCCCCAGCCCCTTATAAAATAAAATAATAAAAAATTAAAAAAAAAAAAAAGGCTATACAATGTAAGCCATCGGCCACGGCTCTAGACCTAGCATCCCAGCTGCCTGGTGGTCTGAGGCTCCCTTCCCTGGAGATCTGGTGAGGACTTGTCCTAGGGTGAGACCCCTGTACCTCTCTGGATGCCTTGCCATGCAGGACTTAGCACTCTCCTGAGACTGGTACCTTGAAACTACTAGAAAAGGTTCTCCCAAGCTCATCCTGAGGCATTTCCTGAAGTCAATAGTTGAGAGTCTGGAGCACTAACAAGCCCTGAGGACTCCCTCTTGCCCTCCCAGTAAAGCTAAGTATGTAGGTTCTGAATAAAGAAAATTCCAGAAGGTCTCTGAGGTCCTCCTCTAAGAATCTGGCATTCTGCATAGTGCTGAGCATCAGGATTGCCCTCTGGGCTGAGCTTTTGAGCTGACGTCCTATTCCACTAGCTTCTCTCTTGTGTTCAGAACTACTTCTCTAGGGTTGGGGACACAGCTCAGTGGCAGGATAGGGTGCCTGCCTAAGAGGCACAGGGCTCTGGGTTCCATCACAGCACTGTAAAACCCTCTCCAAACTTGTCAAAACCAACCCAGGTACAATGACATGCCTGTAATGACAGAACTCCGGGAAGATAAGGAAAGGAGAATCAAAAGTTCAATCCCAGCCTAGTCCACTTAGTGACTTAAGGAGACCCTGTCTCATAATTAAAAAATAAAAATTATTGGGGAGGGAGGGGGAAAGGAGAGAGAGAGAGAGAGAGAGAGAGAGAGAGAGAGAGAGAGAGAGAGAGAGATTGATTTGATACCAGGAATTGAACTGAGGACCCTGCACGTGGGCATTTAGCAGGCAGGCACTATGCCATTGAGCTGTATCCCTGGCCTCAGAAGAGTGTGTTATGTAGTTTAAATTGGTCTTGGACTCACTATATAGCCTAGTGGCCTTGGATTCACAGCTGTCCTCCTGCCTCTGCCTCCTCAGTGCTGGAATGACAGGTGTGTACCACCACACTGGCTGAGGCTGAATCAGTCCTCTTGCTTTGACTTCCCCAGTGCTGGAATTAGAAGCATGCACCACTAAGCTCAGCTACAAAATACATTTTTTTTTTTTTTTGTCTTTTTTTGAGACAGGGTCTCATTATGCACTTCAGGCTGGCCTTGAGCTCACTTTTGTAGCCCAGGTTGGTCTCGAACTCACACTGATCCTCCTGCTTCAGCCTCCCAAGTGCTGGGATTACAGGCATCAGCCACCATGCCCGGCCCCAAATGAATTTGATGATGATGATGATGATGATGGCTGGCTCAGCCTGCCCTGGGGGTGGGGCTGGTGCAGCATGTGGTGTTGGGGATCAAACTGTGGTTGCCTAAGCTTGCCTAAGCAGGTGCTTTAGATCGCTGAGCCATCTCACTGGCCCAATAAAATATTCTTAAAAGGACTAGGATGTTGCTTAGTATGAAGGCCCTGGGTTCAATCCCCAGTATTACAAAGAAAAGACAACTTGTAAAAACTGTTCATCTATAGTGCTGGCCAAATAGCTCAGGGGATTAAAGTGCCTACAAGCAGATGCAAGGGCCCAGGGTTCCTAGCTCTTGGTAGGCTATAAACAGGCAGATCACTACAAGCCCAATCTAATAATGAGACCCCAAACACCCTGTAGACCCTTCCCCAAAACAAAAAATCTGTTCATCTATCCAGCCATTCAACCATTAATCTTTTCCGCCCCCTGGAACCAGGGATCAAACTCAGGACCTTGCACTTGCCAAGCAGGCACTTGTGCCCCTGAGCTATCTCCCTGGCCCCTCAGCCATAAATCTTTGTTAAACGGTTATTTTCCCTGTTTTAGACCCCAGACACATAATGGAGAACAAAAAAGTTTGCTGCTCTTTTAGAGTTTATGTTCTAGTAGGAGAGACAGACAATAAATAAGAAAATAAGTGAAAATGTTAACACATGTTAGGGCAGTGGAAAAAAATGAACCTGGGGACTGTAAGCAGCGGCTCAGGTTTGCAAAGCAACATTACAGTCTCAGGTTGGTAGACAAGGAGCTTGTTCCATGGAATGACACTTCAGTGTGGTGGTGCACGCCTGTAAGCCTGCACTTGGAAGGTGAGTGGTGCCATTTGGGATTTTGGGAAGCGAGCGCACACTGAGATAAGATTACTTTACAGTAGTCACCCAAAGAGTCATACACAAAAGGAGAGCAGGAAATCTGTCCACACACTAAAGAGCAAAGAATCCAGCTGAGAGCTAGGAGAGCTAGGACCCCACCCCCACCCCGTAATGTCCTGCGTGAGTCCTGCTCACGACAGTGTCTCCTGCAGGCCCCCTTCACGACTCTGTGCTGCGAAGTTCCCAAGGTCAGTGGCAGAAGCTAGAAAGTCTGTGCCAGCAGGATGAAGGATCTGTGCCACAGACTGAAGGATCTGTGCTGGAGCCAGGAAGCGACACTCAAAGTCGTCCAAAAAGTACCACGACCATCCTCAGTGACAGTGAGGTCCATTACTGACAGTGACAGTGATGATGAGGAAATCAGAGTTCCCATCAGGAGAGACAGCATGACAAGCTTCTCCAGGAGGCTGAGCTGTGCACCATCTTCCCCTCTAGAGCCAGGAAGCTATGCTCAAAGTGAGGATCAGAGTTCCCCTGGAGTGATCCATAGCCATTGTCAGAAACAAGGTCCAGAGCTCCTTCAACAATGAGAAGAAGGGCTAGGGAGATAGCTCAGTAGAGCAAATACTTGCCTGGCAAGCACAAGGTCCTGAGTTCAATCCCCCATACCGCCAAAGTAAAATAAAGTAAAATAAAATAAAAGTTTTTTTTTTTTTTTTTTTTTTGTCTTTTTGAGACAGGGTCTCGCTATGCAGTTGAGGCTGGTCCTGAGCTCACTTTTGTAGCCCAGGCTGGTCTCGAACTCGCACCAATCCTCCTGCCTCAGCCTCCCGAGTGCTGGGATTACAGGCGTGAGCCACCACGTCCGGCTAATAAAGTAAAATAAAATAAAAGTTGGACCAGATATGGTGGTGCATGCCTGTAATCCCAGCACTTGGGAGGCTAAGGCAGGAACATTGATGTGAGTTTGAGATCATCTTGGGTTACAAAAGTGAGCTTCAGACCAGTTGGCAACGATCCTCAGGTGGGCCTCCCACACCCAGCACCACACTGGCTCAGTTCAGCTGGGTGTTACAAGCTCACTACCAGCTGGCGATGCACCCCAGCGAGGCAGGAGGATCACTGTGTGTTTGAGGCCAGCCTGGCGTATACAGTGAGTTCACAGGCAGCCTGAACTACATAGTGAGACCCTGTGTCAAAAAACAGAAACAGGGGCCTGGCAGGATGGCTCAGTGGTCTAAAAGTGCCTGCTTGGGAAAGCTTGGGCGGCTGCAGGGACCGCGGTTTGATCCCCGGCACCACATGCTGCGCCAGCCCTGCCCTCAGGGCAGGCTGAGCCGGCCATAAAAATGAGTGAAACAAAGGTTCTGAAAGAAGAAAAAAAGAAATATATTTAAAAAAATTAAAGGGGCCTGGCATGATGGCTCAGTGGTCTAAAGTGCCTGCTTAGGAAAGCTTAGGCGGCTGCAGGGGCCTCAGTTCGATCCCCGGCACCACATGCTGTGCCAGCCCTGCCCTCAGGGCAGGCTGAGCCGGCCATAAAAATACATAAATAAACAAACAAAAGTTCTGAAACAAGAAAAAAAATCTTAAAAACAAACAAACAAACAAAAAAAAACCAGAAACAAAGGGCCAGTGGTATAGCTCAGCAGACTAAGCACTTGCTTAGGGAAGCGCAGGGGCCAGGGTTTGGTTCCTGGCCCCATCTGCTGCGCCTGCCCTACTCTGGAGCGTGCTGAGCTGGTGATGGAGTCTGGGCGCTGTGGTGCACACCTGTAATCCCAGCACCTGGGAGGTAGGAAGCAGGAGGATCACTATGAGTCAGTAGTGAGACCCTGTACAAACAAACAAACAAAAACCCAGAAAAACAGAAGAAGGAGAAAAGGAAACTTCGGGAGGTGTGTGTTTTACAACTGATACTTCTAATCAACCATTTGCTGTGGTTTTTTTTTTTTTTTCCAGTACTGGGATTGCTGTGGTTTTATCAACCTAGTGCAGTACTAAGTGCTTTTCACTTTATTTGTTATTTAAAATGAACAATAAATTATGAGGATATATTATTTATTAGTCCCATTGAATAATCATAGTAAAGGACAAAGAGCGTCAGTCTTGGAGTGGTTATACTTTAAGCCTCACGATTCATTGTCTGTGTGAGCACAGACAAATGCTTACCCTCTCTGAGCTAGTTTCTTTATTTGCAAAATAACTCCATGCTACTACACAGTGGCAGCTTTGTTGGCAATGGTGCCATCTGGGAGGGGTGTCAAGGGGAGAAAGTAGTCTCTGCCCAGCAAAGCTCCACCCAGCTACCTGCTTCAATAATCCAGCCAGAGGCTGCTCTGGGATCTTGGGGTTCCCTAGGGCTGCCTGCCAAGGCCTGGAACTTTTCAGCTCTGGGTTGTTTGGAGAGCCTGAAGTGGGGAGGCAAGAGCTGGCAGTGGTAGCATGTGCCTATCATCTCATTGCTTTGGAAGGCTGAGGCAAGAGGATCACAAGTGTGAATCCAGCCTGGGCAGCTTAGTGACTTGGTGAGAGTTTGTCTGAAAATAAAACAAGGGATGGAGCTGGAGATCCGTGCAGAGGCCCTGGATTGAATCCTGAGTACTGAGAGGGGTCAGGGAAGGAGAGAGGGAGGGAGGGTGAGAGGGAGAGAGACAGAAAGGGAAGGAGGGAGAGAGAGGAGGGAGGGAGAGAGGGAAGAAGAGAGGGAGGGAGGGTGAAAGGGAGAGAGGCAGAAAGGAAAGGATGGAGAGGGAGGGAAGGAGAGAGGGAAGAAGAGAGAGAGGGAGAGAGGGAAGGAGAGAGAGAGGAAGAGAGAGCAAAAGGGAGAGAGAGGGAGGGAGAGATGGAGGGAGGGAGAGGGAGGAGAAGAGAGACAGAGAGAAAGGCAAGGCAAGGCAAAAAGAAAAGAAGGAGAGCAGGCCTGTCTTCAAGAGTTTTTACACCCAGCACACTTGCCCCAGGACACAGGAGGCTGCTTCTCTATTCACAGTCTAGTTTCCCAGGAAGAGGATACAGGGCCAGGAATCAGTGTGCAGGACTCTTGTTAATGCCCTTGGCAGCAGGGCCCACACAAAGGCAATGGGGAAAGCTAGGGGAGGCAGAAGCCAGGACAGCCTGACTGCCAGAGCACCTCCAGTGACACGAGCCATGGTCCTATGGAGCTGTGCTGAGTAGGTGACCGTGGGACCCTTTGAGCCCTGGCAGATCTCTTATTGGAAGCTGCTACTAGGAGGGAGTGGCTCGGGGCTGCCTGGCCAGTCCCTAAAGGGACTGACAGCTGAGGCTGGCTGGTCAGCGGGACATCCAGGAAGTGGGGCCAAGGCACCTTCTTTCCAATGGGAGCCTGAGCAGAGGCTCTGGCTGCCCACACCCTCGCCAGTTTTCTCAGGCTCATGTGATACTTGCATTTGTTCCTCGAGGGTCTCCAAGGAAGGATTTGTGAAATAAGATATGCTTTCAGTTCATAAATCTAGTGGGTTTGGTCTTTCTTTTCCTTCTTTTCTTTCTTTCTTTCTTTTTCTTGTTTCAGAACTTTTGTTTGTTTGTTTATTTATTTTTATGGCGGGCTCAGCCTGCCCTGAGGGCAGGGCTGGCTCAGCATGTGGTGCCAGGGATCGAACCATGGTCCCTGCAGCCGCCCAAGCTTTCCTAAGCAGGCGCTTTAGACCACTGAGCTATCCTGCCAGGCCCCAGGCTTTGTTTTTCTTTTTCTTTTTAGTGCTGGGGATGGAACCCAGTGTCTCATTCAAGCTAGACAAGCATTTCAGCACTGAACTAATATGTCTAGTCCTTTTACTTTTGAGATGGGGTCATGCTACATTGCTCAGGCTAGCCTTGAACTTGTGATACTCCTGCCTGTGTCTCTCCCAAGTAACTTGGGCTAGAGGTTTATGCTACCACAACTGGCCAAGGTTTTTGTTTGTTGATTTGTTTTTGACACAGGATCTCACTTTGTCATCTGGGCTGGCCTTGAACTTGGTGTGATCCTTCTGCCTCAGACTCCTGAGAGCTAGAATTACAGATGTGAGATGTGACCATGCACCCACACTGCTATCTCCCTGGAACAAGGCATGCCAGGTGTATAAACCTAAAATATTCCTAAAGACAGACTCCGTCTGTCTGTCTGTCTATCTGTCTATCTGTCTGTCTGTCTGTCTCCGTTTCTTCAGTACTAGGGATTCAACCTGGGACCTTTGCATTGAGCCACAGCTTGCTGAGCTGAGACAGATCTTGCCATGTAGTTCATGATGTCCTTGAACTCTTTATGTAGTGTAGGCTGACAGCGAACGTAGGATAATCCTCCTGCCTTGGCCTCCTGAGTACATGTGCCACCATGCCCAGCAAGAAATTTTCCTTTTATGTATTTATTTATTTTTTTTTATGGCCGGCTCAGCCCGCCCTGAGAGCAGGGCTGGCGCAGCATGTGGTGCCGGGGATCGAACCGCGGTCCCTGAAGCCGCCCAAGCTTCCCCAAGCAGGCACTTTAGACCACTGAGCCATCCCGCCGGGCCCAAGAAATTTTCCTTTTAATGATGACAATACCCATGTGAGCAGACGCGTGGGAAATAATTGTTTTAGTGCTACTGGTAGGAAGATCATATCTAAAATGACAGTCAAAAAATTTAATCCTGGGGCCAGCAGGATGGCTCAGTGGTGTAAAGCACCTGCCTAGGAAAGCTTAGGTGGCCACAGGGACTGCGATTCAATCCCTGGCACCACATGCTGCACCAGCCCCGCCCTCAGGGCAGGCTGAGCCAGCCATAAAAATAATAATAATAATAATTAATCCTGGTTAGGAGCCAGTGACAGTATACATCTCTAATCCCAGCTAGTTTGGAGATTGAGGCAGAAGAATCATGAGTATGAGGTCAGCCTGGACAATTTAGTGAGTTTGAGGTCAGCCTGGACTCCCCATCAAGGCCCTGTCTCTTAGCTGGAGCATGGTGGCACATGCCTGTAATCCCAGCATTTGGGAGGCTGAGGCAGGAGGATCTGGTGTGAGTTCAAGACCAGCCTGGGCTACGAAAGTGAGCTCAAGGCCAGCCTGAACTGCATAGCGAGACCGTGTCTCAAAAAAGAAAGAAAGAAAGAAAGAAAGAAAAGAAAAGAAAAAAAGGCCCTGCCTCAAAAAATCAATCAATCAATCAATCAAATAAAGATTGGCTGAATCTGTCACACAGTAGTAGAGTCCTGATATGTAGCAGTCCTGGACTCTGTTGTCAGAACCACCCCTGTGCAAAAAGGAGAACCAGGGGAAGGGGAAGGAGAAGGCAGAAGGGGGTGGAGGAGAAACAGAAAGGGAGAGAAAGACAGAGGCAGAGACAGAGACAGAGACAGAGACAGAGACAGAGACAGAGACAGAGAAATATTTGACCCTACCATTCTATTTCTAAGCACTTATTTTAAGAAAATAATCATGAATGTGGGCAAATATTTAGCCAGGAGGCATTTTCTTGTTATTCAATAGCAAATAATTAGAAACAACCTAAATATATAACAAAAAATTGCTCAAGTAAAGCTTGGTACAATAGAATACTAGCAAGCCATTAAAAATGGTGTATGTGGGAAATGGAAAAATCCCTCACAGCCTGGTTACTTGAATAAATGGTTATAATCATGTGTATTATCCCATTGTTACTGAAAACCAATGTTTATATTTCTTTTTTTGTATTAAAAAAAGATTACCTAAACGAAAAGAACCCAAATCCTAATAGTGATTATTTCCACATGATAGGATTATTGGTATTTTTTTCTTTGCTTATTTGCGGGAACCATTCTAAGCATGTCCCTCATTTTGTATTAAAGAGGAAAACAATGTAAGTTATTAAAAAGAAATAGATTCCATCCCTGAAACTCAGTGAGCCCTTCTAAAAACAAGGAACAAGGCCTGTCCTACAAATGAGTTTGAAGTCTTCAGAGCAAAGAACAGAAATCAATGAATTTTAAGTGTCTGAGCAAGGTGCAGAGTTGGACAGAATACAAATTCCTCGGGTGGGATGGGGTTATAGACGCTGCCTGAGTGAGAGGAAAGGACAAACACTTTGTCCTGGGGCAGGCAACCGGCACACTCGGAAGATCACACACCCAAAAATAGCTGCCTTCTCTGGGCACTCAGCCAGGACCCGGCCTGGGCCAGGTGCTATAAATGTATTTGCTGAGGCTGGGTCCTCACTTTGAGGTGGGCACTACTCACTATTTTACAGGTGGAAAATGAGGCTCAGAGAGGTGAAATGTCTTGGCCAGGGTCACACAGCTAGTGAGCGTAAAGAGTCAAATGCAAGACCGATGGCTCTAGAGGCAATTCTTTTTATCAAATGGGCCCCCTCATGTAAAAGCCATTTTTCTTTTTTCTTTGTGTCCTTGGCCTGATGTGCTTGAATTTATATAGAAACTGAATGCCAAGGGCAGACTCCAGCTGGCACCAAGGACAGGGCAATGATAGAATATAGAGAAAATGTTGGCTTGGCAGCCCCTCAGCAGACTGTATGTGTGCTGACCACCTCTCCTGTCCTGCTGTCATTTCCAAACTCCTGCACAGAACCTCTGACTGCTTCCCAAGTCATCCTTAACCCTGTTTTATTTTGAGGCAGCATCTTGCAGAGTTGCTGAATTGATGACGCTGGGCTTGAATTTAAGATCTGCCTGCCTCGGCCTCCTAAAGTGCTTGGATTATAGGTGTACACCATCAAGTCCAGCTTTCTGTGTACACTTGGAAGGCTCCCAGATAAACCCTCCTGCTCCAGGGGATGATGTTCTCTTTGTAGGTTCAAGGTCTAGTTCTTTAGTCTTGATAGACGCAGGCCTCCCAAAACCTCCCTTCAAGGCGGGGCATAGTGGTACACACCTGCAGTTCCAGGCTTGGGAGACTGCTACAAGCTCAAGCTAAAGAGCAACCTGGGCTACACAGTGAGTTCAGGACCAGTCTAAACTACATAATAAGGCCTTGTCTCAAAAAAAAAAAAACAACAACAAGGGCCCTGGCAGGATGGCTCAGTGGTCTAAAGCGCCTGCTTGGGAAAGCTTGGGCGGCTTCAGAGACCGCGGTTTGATCCCCGGCACCACATGCTGTGCCAGCCCTGCCCTTGGGGCGGGCCGAGCCGGCCATAAAAATAAGTGAATAAACAAATAAAGGTTCTGAAGCAAGAAAAATAAATAAATAAATAAAATAAAAAATTATTTAAAACAACAACAACATGGGGCCCGGCGGGATGGCTCCGTGGTCTAAAGCGCCTGCTTTGGAAAGCCTGGGTGGCCTCAGGGACCGCGGTTCGATCCCCGGCACCACATGCTGCGCCAGCCCTGCCCTCGGGGCGGGCTGAGCTGGCCATAAAAATGAGTGAATAAGCAAATAAAGGTTATGAAACAAGAAAAACATAAATAAAATAAAAAATTCTTTAAAAAAAAATAAAATAAAA